>PVJA010003896.1:0-28489 GCA_004027025.1 Myocastor coypus | reverse complement strand
TGGAACATGAAACAATAGGAACCTGAGGGACAAAACATTTAGAAGCACAGAAAACATGTCTTATTCAGTCTACCTTTCACAACTATGTCACCTTAGTCTTGGGATGTTAAACTGCCACAACTGCCATGCTGAGCCTAACCAATTTGGGGGCATATTCTTCCAAAAGGAGAAAGCATATCTCCCCAGCGTCTCGTGGAAGAAAATGAGTTTGCAGCATTATCCAATCCTAGTCTTTTCTATTTCCAGGCCCCTACTTGGGCTATAATGAGGATATGGAAATCTCAATCTAACCAAAGAAACAAATTCAGAGTCCCTCTTTAACCCAAATTGCCTTCTCAGCAGCTCACAGCAGAATCAGTCTTTCCTGGCTAGCAAGCTGAGAAGACCTGACTAGGGGCCTGCTCCATCCCTGCCTATGACATAGAAAAGTCCAGTGGGTGAGGAAGGGGAGCAGAGGAGAGCCTAGGTTACCCTGCAAGCTTGCTGGTGACGAGGGAGGACTTTCTCTGGGGCAGATCCTGTGGGGTGGGGATGTGATCACCAGCCACCAGGTTCTTGTCTGGTCCTGCACTTGGCAGCTGCTTATTCTTCATCTTGGCTTTGGCTATGTTGTAGTCTCCTGAGTCAAGTACTTTTGTCCTTTCTGGAGTCTCTTCATGAGGAAGTCGGAACCTCTGGGCTTTTGTCCTAGGCTTGGATATTTGGCCTTTAGCTTTGCCTCCTCAGCTCTCTCAGGAAGAATACCTTCTTTCTCCTGTGTGTGCTGCTTCTCCTCACCAGTCTCCTCCGCAGTGTTCTTGTCTTCTTGCTTCTGGGACATGGCAGGACCAGGACTGGAGTGTAGGGAACCCAGGAAGTCAACCGGAGATGGGAAGAGGGAGGGGGAACAGGGACAACCTGAGCTGCTGCTTCCCCTATTTTTTTTTTAAAGAACTTTTTTTTTTTTCTTGTTTCAGAACTTTTGTTTGTTTATTTATTTTTATGGCTGCCTCAGCCTGCCCTGAGGGCAGGGCTGGCGCAGCATGTGGTGCCGGGGATTGAACTGCGGTCCCTGCAGCCACCTAAGCTTTCCTAAGCAAGTGCTTTAGACCACTGAGCCATCCTGCTGGGCCCCTGCTTCCCTATTTTGAATGAGCAAGGTTGTCTATTATTGGGTTATTATCTACAAGATATCACTTCTCTAACGAAGATGGTAAAATTTTGTCTTTAGTTACTACTTTCACTGCTGCCTATTTCAATGACAGATTTACCCTCAAATCTTTTGAAGTGGTACCTTAGTTCACATTAGTAGTAGTTAAAAAAAAAAAAAGGAAATCAGGAAGCTTATGAAGCTTCGCCATAGATCTTGTGTGCACCTTGTTAACACAATCCTCTTTTTTTTCAGATAAAAAACCAGAGTGTCAATGAGTTAGTTAAGATTACAGAAGTACTAAATAGCAAGGCTAGTGCCAAACTCCAAGGCTCCAGTCTCATAGGTTTTTCTACTCCTCAACAACCAAATTGGTCAAAGACAAAAACAGATTAAGGTGAAATGCCAATTGGTTGAGTTTAAACAGACTTCATTTCATTCCTTCCGGGTTCAACAATAAACAGTTCTAGAGACTTAGCATGAAGGGTGGCAAATGAAACACTCTGACACCTAAAAAAAAAAAAAGGGTGTATTTTTTTTTTTTTTTTTTACCACAGTCAATAAATCACTTGTTAAAATTAAAGTAAAACAAGGAGTTAGTAAACCCAGAACACAATTTTCTCCACTCTTTTGGAAGATAGATGAAAAAACAAAACAAAAATCCCTGTGGTTCTCTTCATTAGCAGCTAGCGGTGACTCCCATTGTAAATCCCACTTATAAAGGCTCACAGCTACCTGCAGAGCCAAGGAGCACAAATCACATTAGTGAAGACACCAGACAACCAAAGGAAGCAGTGAGAGCCCGGTAAAGCTAGTAAACAAAGGGCAGCATTCCCAAGGAATGCCACTGCTAGAGCCTTGCTTTGTAAAACGCCTGGATTTGAGAACCCTAAAGCAGATTAACGTAAAGCAACAAAAGACTCAGATAAGGCACAAAGAACTCATTTTGACACATTAAGAAATTGTCTTCATTAGATCATCAGGTATTTAAGTGTAACTTTTTTTTTTTTTTTTTTTTTTTAAGTTCGACACAGTAAAGCCTAGAAGAACAAGAATCTGAGGATGGCTCTCGAATGTGAAATGTTCGTGATCAAAATTCATGAAACAGACGCACTGAACTTTTAGAATGCCTTTAACATTTTAGAAGTCTATAATGTCTTTAAAGTTTGTTGTAGATATCATTTTTACATTCTGCTTGAGTGCTTTTCTAAATATAAATTAGAAAAACTCAAACCTCCCTAATTAAAATAGTAAGAGTTGGCCTCCCACTCAACACATGGACCATAAGGCTGAAATTTTACAGATGCATAGCACACAGGCAAAAATAGTTCTCATAATTTACATAGTTCCAAAAGTCTAAAACCAAAATTGAGGCATAATAATGAGAATCTTTTCTTGTAATTTATTTCCAGAAAATTAATTTCTCACCAAACCTCCTTGGTTTTATCATAATTATCCCACAGGAAGAACACAAGTGTTTCGCTCCTGTTTTCTTTTGAAAGGCACCCCCACTGTTGTGCCAAACCCTAAGCAGATCATCAGCAGGGCTGCCCTGACACAGGTTTATTCCTAACAAGCTGGTTTGGGCTGCAGGAAAAATTTGATTTCAATGGTGGTTCAGGTAGAAAAACACTGGGGAAGTGTAGTGACCCTAAACTCCCACACTGTTTTCGGTTCACCGCTCCTTTAAGTTTTAAAAACTACAAGTCATCTACGTTGGTTGAGAGGGTGAAAGGGAAACACAGAAAATCAAGGACTTGTGGCAAGGCAATATTTCAAGCTGGCTGTGGAGCACAACCCCAGCCATAAACTCAACAGAAGATTCCCTGGCCACTGCTGTGGGCTTCTTTTTGCTTTTCTAGCACCAACACACCCTAGGCACCCCAGTCAGTGAGTTGAGTATTTTCTGCAGTAGCTCTCTATTTGCTGACTACAGCATGAATGTCTCCTTCCATTTGCTTATGTGCTTCCCCCTGCTCCTTGATGGCTGACAGGTGGGGCCCCAAATGGCCTGGCCTGAGCTGTGCTGTGCTGAAACAGTGAAGACAGCAGTATTCTGAGTCATGCTCTCCTTTTACAGTCTTATGGCTTGAGGTGAGTGATCTATGAAGTGGCAGTAATATCTCCTGTCCCAGAGGCTCGAGGAGAGGGGAAGGTAACTGCCAGATAGGTGATTCGTACTTGACGCTGTCAATAGTGCCTACTGTAAAGGGCAGTGAGAATAAAAATGAGAGCACAAGTATAATGGTCAGGCTTCTTGAGCATCATAACAATGTGACAGCTTTATTTTATTTTATTATTATTATTTTTTTGAGACAGGGTCTCGCTATGTTGTTCAGGATGGCCTTGAGCACACTTTTGTAGCCCAGGCTGGTCTTGAACTCACACTGATCCTCTTGCCTCAGCCTCCCAAGTCCTCGGATTACAGGTCTGCACCACCATGCCCGGCTTAATGTGACTGTTTTAAGTTGTCCATGAAACTTATGGAAATAACAGACCTATCAAATATCTCAGTCTAAGTTTGAAAATGGTTTACCAATTGTCATTGGATGCAAGTAGCATTTAAACTGACCCAAAACATCTACCACCACCTCACACCTGTCCTGGGAGCTTTGATACTCTTTAATTAATCCTCATAATAACACCCTGAAGTAGGTATCCTTAGATAGCATACATGAGAAAAACAGACACCAAAATGGTGAATGACCTGTACAGGAAAGACAGTGAGATTCAAATCTACATCCTTTAAACTCTGTATCTTGGGCTCTTCAAGCTAAACTATGCTGCATTCTCTGAGGTCCAGGAAAAGAATATGAGAAATAGTTCAAACTCAAATCAAAATTCAATTAAAATGCAAGAACAAATGTTACACTGGATAAACATAACTTTACCTATCTGAAGTATAAAAATTCCTACTTAGAGACTTCTGGTATCAGGTAGAAAGAATTCATTTTGATTTGGGGAAAAGCCCACATTATTCCTGATTTAGTAGAGACTCAAGAGTAAAAGAATATGGGATTTTTACCCATTACAGCAGGACTTTCTACAATTAAATTCCAACTTTATTGTTTGCATTTTTTAAACTTTAAGACTAATTTTGGGGCACAGTACTAAGGACGGAATCCAGAGCCTCACTCATTAAGTGCATTCTGTACCACTGAGGTAAACATTGAGCCCCCAAACTTCCTAATAAGATGAATTTAAAACTTGTTCCAGATATTTCTTAGCATGCACAAGGATCTAGATTCCATCTCCAGCACGAGGGTGGGGGCAAACCAACATGACTGGGTTGAGTTCAACCATGGACATGATCTTTACTCTTCTTTACAATCTTTTTTTTTGGTATTGGAAATTGAACTCAGGACCTTGTGCTTGTCAGGCAGGGATATGTGCTGCTGAGCTGTATCCCTGGCCCTGTATCTTTCAGTTGAATATCCTGCGTAAAAGTCTTCGTTGGGAAGCAACACAGATGGAGCCTCTAAAGGAACTGAAGCACATGGGCTTGTGACAAAGTTGGAAGAAAAAGCAAAAAGTGAAGAAAGGCAGGAAAACCTTAGGAAGAAGGTGTACAGAGAAACAAGCACTCTTGGGTGGGGTGTGGAGTGAGTCACCTGTAAGCAGTAGCAACAAAGAACAGAGCACACCTTCCAATTTGGTACAGCACTGGTATTTTTGGCTCAGATGTAACAGATAATCTGGTTAGAATTACTGCTGACTTTTTCTGCTGAGACCAATGTGACCAGATACTCCTTAATTAATTAATTGTTTTTGAGACAGGGCCTTGCTATATAGTTCAGTCCAGACTACCTTTGAACTCACTGTATAGCCCAAACAGGTCTTCAATTCACAATGATCTTCCTGCCTCAGCCTCCTCAGTCCTGGGGTTGTAGAAGTGTATGCCATCACACCCAGAGATACTCTTTAAATTCAGAGACAGGGTGGGGATATAGCTCAGCAGCATAAGTGCCTGGCTGGCAAGGGCAAGATCCCAAGTTTGAACCCCAGTTCCAAAAGTAAGTAAGTAAGTAGATAAATAAATAAATTCAGAGACATTTAGCATTTCTCACAAAGTTTAATTCAAGTGCTGCATCAAAGTCGCCTGAAGACCAGTTTTGTGTGCATTCTTTATCCCCTGTCCTGGAGATTTACCAGAAAGTGGACTTAAGAACAGACTTGAGAATTTGCAATTTGAATATCCAGAAAGGCTGCCAAATTTAGCAAATAGGCAATGTTATTCTTGGGGAATGAGTCTACATATGAGAATTGAAAATCACTTTATTTAGATTTTTTAAATTTAAATTTAATTTTTTTTTTTTCAGAACTAGGGATCGAACTCAGGACCTTGCACTTGCCAGGTAGGCACTTGCGCCCCTGAGCTATCTTCCTGGCCCTATTTGGATTTTTTTAAAAAAGGCAACAAAGTAAAGATCAAAAGTGTGCACGATTATACAACATAGTGCTTATTTGTAAGGATTAGCACAGAAAATAAAAAAGGAAGTAGGAAAAAACAAAACAAAAAAAAACCCAAACCTGAGCTGTGGAGATAGCTCAGTGATTAAAATGCCTGTCGGGCAAGCACAAGGACTCAGGTTGGATTCCCAGTACCAGGGAACATGCCAGGCTGGCTCTGGAAACCGGGAGTGGTGGTATACACCTGTAATCCCAGTGCTGGGTAGGCTGAGACAGGAAGATCACTAGGAGTTTGAACTGTGTAACAAGACCCTGTACCAAAGAAAAGAAGGAAGAAAGGAAGAAAGGAAGGAAGGAAGGAAGGAAGGAAGGAAAACTACCCTTATTGACTTTCAGACTGGAGAGTTGATTGCTTTGTGCTTTAATCTCCTCTGGAAAATGAGAATAAATCAGTTGTGGAGCCTACTAAGCCTCTGCCATCCTGTTTACCATTCTCAGAATTCCTCAAAGATTGTGGTTAAGAGCATGGGAGGGACCAAAGGACCCTTGTGACAGAGAGTAGCCATCTCTCCTGAGATGGGCACTTGCCACCATCTCGGGTGCCTGACCCCATCCACCCTATGACTTCTGACCAAGTTTTCAGGAATAATATTGGGTCTAGTTTACAAAACAGCGTGCATATTCCTAAAGAACACCAAAGAACGATCAACTATGTAAGGAGGGGCATCAAGTCTATTGAATTCTGAAGTAGGGGAGGCTGCAAGTAACACTTGACATTTCTATTCATGGAAAAGTTAAATAGGAAAAGCACAATAGCACTAAGTACAGTTGCTAATGTATTTCTCTATAGAAGGGGCATTAAAAAGGAGGGGAGCTCTGGACACTGCTGCAGGGCCATAGAAGGGTAGAGGTGAGGATACAAAGACATAGGAGAAGTATTCTAAGATGCATTTTGACTGCCAGAATTACCCTAGTGCTAGCAGTAACAACGTGCCCCCAGATCAGGGCACTGTTGCCTGTGACATCTTACTCTGGATTGCCAAAGTCAATGCGTGCCATCAATGGAAAGCAATTATTGTATAAACTGAAAAATTCATTACATTAAGTAGAATACACAAACAGAAATAAGTATGTCACTCAATATAAGATCCTAACAGAACTTCTTTGCTTATTCAAAATTTCTCAGTGCATTATCATTGAAGGCCCTGTAGCTTGCTGGCATCACATACGTGGGAGGTTGTGTTGGACATTATATGATGTCCCCAGTGCCGAGGACTTCACTTTGCTTGCTCCTGTGTAAGGATTCAATTGGAGTGTTGGTGAAGCTGTCAAGGTCTCAGTCACATAGGGCACCTTACAGAAGGGAGACACTTGATTTGTACCTCCAGGATAGCGAAGGGAGCATGTGAGCTTTCAGCGAAAGAGGAAGTTCTCCACCTGATGACAAGAAGCAAAGTTTATTTTTTTGTTCGGTTTGTTTATACAAGTAAGAAGACAGGAGAGAGAGGGCTCACTTCCCATTCTGAACTGCTCAGGGGATAACTTTTTGGTCTTTCTTTACAAATGAACAACCTGGGATCCCACACTTTCCCGGGGGACCTGGAGAGGCATGAAGTCACTAATCATTACATTTCCTCTGGAGCTGGTTTAACCTTTGAAACCAGCCAATACAGAGGAGACCAAGGGAGAAGGGCAGGGCAGCCTTGGTCCTCTGGCATTTGGACTGTTCAGAGGGAAGACAATTTATTAAGGAAATTATTTTGAGAAATGCAAAACATACTACAGAGACTACAATCAAGTTCTTCAGAAGATTCATTTCAACATTCAATAGCTAAGAAGCTCACAGGTCTTATGTTAGCTTGTTTTCCCATTGAATCATTGTGTACAGGGAGCAGGGTGATAGAGCTTCCACATTTAAAACAAAACTACCAAAGAAAAACAGCTCTTGTCCTTGACTCATTTCTCTTTTCACATTATTTTGGTCTAATAAACCATTTGTTTCCAGAATGAAGACCTTGATATATATCCAAAGACACACACCATTTTTTTTTTTTTTTTTGAGACAGGGCTGGCCTTGAGTTCACTTTTGTAGCCCAGCCTGGTCTTGAACTTGCATCGATCCTCCTGCCTCAGCCTCCCAAGTGCTGGGATTACAGGTGTGTGCCACCACACCTGGCTGAAATATTCCTCTCAATTATGAAGGTAAGTATGTTAGTAATGAGTAATCAGCACAACATCCATCACATATGGAAACTATACCAATCACTGGTATTTTCATTATAAAAAAAGCCCAGGGTCAAAAACATTAAATGAACCTCCTTTATTTTACATTTATACACCCATCTTGAAAATGTGACATTATCAAGCCCTTATCTTGCTTATTACAGGCAAAGGGAGAACACTATCACTGAGATTAATGGAGCATTAGTAAAGTATTTTAAGTACAAAAGATCCACTTTTGTGTAGAATCAGAAAAACTCAGCAAGGGTTTAGGAAGGAGAAAATCTGAAGTTCCTTTCCACTTAATTCATCTAGCCAGTGGGTGATAAATTGATTGTTCTTTTAATGGCAGGGTCAGAAAGACAAAGAAAGAAACATTTTCTGTAACTGGCTATATTTTTTATTAATTGGCAAGCTTTTCTGTTCAGATGTTCTACGTTACTGAGATGAATTACCTACAGTTTTAATTGTAGCCTTCTCCAAGGTCAGTCCATTGTGCTAAAAGAGGGGATAAGAGGGGCATAATAGGTGTCTTTCCTCAGTAAGACAAAATGTAACAGCACTATCATTTTCCATGCTAAAAAAAAAAAAAAAAAAAAAAAAAGACAAAGGATTGCATTAGCCCTGTGGGCTATTTCCCTGAAATTATTTCTTGAAAGCTTTATGCCTTTTATTAAAACTACTTTTTTGGCTTATTACCTTCAAACAACTGGAACTAGAATTGACAGTATATTAGAGTAAAAATCCTGCTTAAAATGGAAGAATTCCGAGTGCTTAACTATAAGTACCATGTCAAATATGAATTACAGTGAGATTCCCAGCTGAATGAGGTGGAATGTACCTACAGCCCCAGGCATTTGGGAGGCTGAACAAGAGGTGTTTCAACAAAAAAAACTCAAACATAATCACTTGGTCACTTGGTCTTAGTTAATACTCTCACTATATTGACTAGTCAATTTAATGTTCACTTTGATGATGTTTTTCTCAGTGTAATCTCATAATGTTTACTTAAGACCAAGATGTAGTCATTGTGTCCAGAGAAGTCAGGGCAATGTACCTAAGCATCTGGTGTGGTACAATTGCTGCAAATCTACTCTTAAATCTCTCTTGTAAAAATGTGCCCCAGTGATGCAGAATCAGAGTCACTCACATAGTATGTCCTGCACAGTGCTATTACTGGGAGTGTGGAGCCAGTGAGAGGCATGTGCATGGTTCACAGTAAGATCTCCTTCCAGACTACTGGGCAATCTCAACTTCCCAGCTTAGAAAGCCAACCAAGTACCCAGATATAAAAGAAAAAAAAGAGGTTTTTTTTTTATAGTGGAATAATTGCCAGTACAGGGTCCCTTTTAGTAATAAAGCAAAATAGCAGTTTACCAGTGATATGATACAGAGGTTCAAGGTAGAAATAACTCACCTGAAGAGAACCCATTTCTACAAAAAATGATGCTGAAATTAAAATATGGGCTGTTCAGGCCACTTAGTGTAGAAGCAAATAACCTTCCACTAAGTACCTTAGTGGTCTCTACAGATGTCATTGTAGTTCAGTGCAGCAAAAGAGAGGACATCTATAATTATGACTGAGTGGCTGCACATTATTTAAAAGGCAGGGATATTAAGTGATATATTTTAACTGATCCTCTAAAAAGCTTTGAGACCAGTTATGTGAAAAAATTATTTGAAATAACAATTACATTTTATTCAATGTACTCTGCAACCTTTTAAAACAGATTTTATTGATATATTTTAGATAAACATAATGGTCACAGTCATCATAGAGAATTTATAGCTGTGCATGATATAATTTGCTTTTTGTCCATTCCCCTAGCTTCCCTCAGTCCCCTGTCTATAATTTTCAAAGGCTTTTTTTTTTTTGCCTTTTTGAGACAGGGTCTCACTGCGCACTTCAGGCTGCCTTGAGCTCACTTCTGTAGCCCAGGCTGGTTTTGAACTCGCACTGATCCTCCTGCCTCAGCCTCCTGAGTGCTGGGATTACAGACATGCGCCACCACGCCCAGCTTCCAAAGGCTTTTCTGCAAATAATTTATTATGCCCAGGAGTGTATCTTTGATATTATCCTAATTTTCAATAAGATTAATATATAATCTTATATAATTAAAAATTCAATTTTAAAAGGATATTTTTTCAGATTGTTATTTTGCCAAAAATTGTACTTATTGATGTGATGTATGAGTCTTTGTTGTGCTTAAGTATTTCTTCAGTTACTATAAGATATCATTCCTGGAATATAATAAATACTCACCTGTGTTCTGATTATGCTATTTCAAGAGCTTATGTATAAACTTGAGCGCTAAAGACTTGAAAGGACCAGAGTGAGGACAGGTTAGGGTCTTGCTTAAAACAAAAGCTCCTGATTCATTAATGATGCCTGCTATCACAATGTCATGGATGTAATCCAAGGGTCTTGGAAGATTCTTCGAAGAGAACAGAATAAGAAGATTTCAGATCTTTAACTCTTTTTCTTTGAAGATCTTCTGTCACAAGTCAGAAGGATAATGTCTCTTTTCACCCAATGAGAAAGCTGTTCTCACACGAACATAATTAATCTTCTGACACCACGACAAAGAAATTCCTTAAAAGGATTTCTCCGATTTCCTCTCGAGACAGAAGATTGTCTTTATCCATCATCTGTTCTTCCTGATCCCTTCATTTTGAATATCCACATCAGCAGAATTGTCCATCAGAGCAGACAGCAGGAGGGAAATGTCCACATGATTGATAGGGCCAGTGCTCCCCAGGCCTATTTAAGTGCAAGCATCTATTGTTGCAAACTTACTTTACAGCAGTTAAACAAATATAATAGTCACCAATTCAGCCATTGTGCAGCTTAGTCTTGACTAAAACTAGTAAGTGAAATTTGCTAATTGACAAGGCACTGATTTTGAAGCCAGATAAATTAGTCTGATGTTTACTTAAAAAAAGGAAAAGTATCAAAGGTATGAACAGCTCATCAGGAAGTATACTATCCTGTATAGTCAAGGACATCCCCACTAAAAAATAAGAAAAGCCTACTACTTTAATAATATGATACTTTAAAAATACATCTTAACAGTCACTCAATTTTTTTTTTTTTTTTTTTTTTTTTTTTTTTTGCGGGACCAGGGTTCAAACTGATGATCTTGCACTTGCCAGGCAGGCCCTTGTGCCATGGAGCTATCTCCCCGGCCTCAATATTTCTTACTTACTTGGTGGCTAAAGACAGGGAAGAGCTACATAGACTGTATTACCACCTAGGAAAATCAGGCATACTAATGGAGAATGAGCTATTGGCTCTCCCTTAATTTTTTTCCCTACACACATTAGTTTTCTTGTGGAGAGACTTAAGATGGGTCTATGTGCTCTTATACCCCTCTCAAGAAAGCTGAAAACCATCTGAGATTCCTTGAGTTTCTGCTACGTCACTGGGGGCACTAATGAATCACAGCACTGCAGGGCAGTTTCAAGCAGGGGAGCAAAGCACACCAGGCAGAGGTCCAGGCCACAGAAAATGCAAGCTTGGCTCCACTTTCAAAGCAACCTACATGAAACAGAAACAGATCTAGAGATTTTGCTAAGCTGTTAGGAGAGCATCCCGTATCAGCAGCAGAGATTACAGCATGCTCTGTGTTCTTTATAGATGCTGCCAAGAAAGGCCACTTGTGTCCAGACTCCGGGACACACTGACACCGTGCTTTCTGTTTACACCACAGTGACCTTGACAACTCAGTTCTGAACGCGCCCTGTGCAAGTATTTGTTTATCCTTCCATCCACAAACCCTGATGCAGGTTTCACAGGCCAGGGTGCCCGCTCATTGGTGCTCTCCTGGGCACGGTCAGGACTGACTGCCACAGCCTGTCTCGCAGCAGGACTTTTCCCCCACTGACCTGCCTCCTCAGCTAAGAGAAGCAGCTGAGAGCTAGCCCACAACCAGAGTGTGTGTATTCTCCAAAGCTTGGCTTGATTACAGGTTTTCTTAAAACTTTGAGCAATTCAGGACTGCTTATCCATTGGAAGATCTCAAATAGAAGATTTATATCTAGGATAAAGACATAGGAAAAGTCTTGTGGATGAAGAGATATGTAAGCAATTTAAAAGAAACATATACCTCAGAGTTTAAATATAAAGAAGCTGGAAACCAACAGAGACCTGATATAGAAAGTAACACAGAAAAGAGGGGTGTGTGGGAGGGGTCCATGCACATCCTGGAGGGGTATTCCTTCTTCTGGGAAGATCAGAAATCTCTCAAAGACTCAGTTCACTGACAACTCTGCACTGTTGGTTAATGGTTCTTTTGTCTTCCTACCAGAATTCTGGGGTTGTTGTTTTGGCTGGGGAGGGGCAGAAAGCAATCCTTACAATATGTCTTCACCCATTTACATGGAATGGCATTTTGTCAAGATGGAGACACTGTCTGGAGTAGTTGGGTTAAAACTTGAGCAACAAAGCATAAGCACTGCCCATGGCCAAGAGTGTATGACCCAATAAAAAGACAGCCAAACCTTCTCGTATACTTTGTGTAGGAAAACAGTAGAGTCCTTGAAATTCAGCCCAAGTCCAAAGGAATATGTTGGCTATATGATCCTTTGAATTCAGTCCCTGATGGGAAACCTGTAAGTGCTCATACGCACACAAATATGCACACATAAAATAAGAGCAGAAAAAACATTCTTTTGCCCTTCAGAGATATCTTTGTTAGGCAAGCATTAATCTTAGTGTGGCTCCTTCCAATATGTTAAGACTAATTGTGCTTAGAGCATTAAATTTGGATTAAGACCTATGTTGTCTGGATCCAGGCTCTCCAACCAAAGGTACATATGATCTACTTTCTCTCCTTTTGGTTCCATTAACCCATGTGTAAAACAGGAATAATAAAAATGGCACCTACACTTCACAGGGTGGTTGGAGGGACCATATATAAATTTGCAAACTATATAATCCCTGAGCATTATTCATTCTGTGTTGCCCCTTTTTTCTTATTCACAATTCTTTAAGCAGATACGTCAAGTTCTCTGTCAGTTTTCTGTGTAGGTTGAAACACACAGGTGTGCACATGCATAACAAACACCACAGTCTTTGGTGCTGAGAAAGAAGCAAACCTAATAGACTGAGCTACGTGAACCCTTCTGAACAACCATGAGGGAAGATTGAGGAAACTGAGCAGAACCAACAGAGAACAGGCCTGGGAGGCATGAGCACAGGGAGCAAACAGTTTCTCAGCTCTTGCTCTGAACGCTATCTGCCTCAGTATGGCTCCGCTTCACCATGTGTCCAGGGTTGTCTCGGCACTGTTTTCAGGATGTGTATTCAGGAAGAACCAGGATATAGAAAACACATGTGCTTGCTTTTATTTCACTGGATTTAATTTGACACTATAGGCCAAGTAGTGGGACAGATGCTGAGGCCTCAAATGTAAGACCATTATATCCCCAAGTCCACTGCTCAGAGGGGCCAAGTGACCCAGCCATTTCATATGGTGTGATTAGGAGTGTCAAGAAGCCCAGGGGTAAGGGTGGGTGTGGCAGTGCATCAGGACTTCAAAGCCAGGAGGGATTTGCATGGCACAGAAAGCATGGGGTTGGAGACATTCCACACAAAGGACTGAGGGGCAGAGAAGTCAAAGAAGTAGGTGCCTGAAAAGTCAGACCAGGATAAAAAGACCAATCAACTTTTTTTTTTTTTTTTTTTTCTTTTACAAAGGGAGTCCCTGAGGATTGGAGGCAAAAGAGGGACATGACCCAATCTGTTTTTCTAAAAGATATTCATAGGACCAAACAGGAGATACTAGAGGGGAAACAGGAGAAAGAACAGCTTAAAACCGTTCACCATTAGCTTGGTAAAGATAGCTAAAGGCTCGGGCAAGCGGCACAAGGGAATAGGACCACAATGGAGATGAGATGCCATTGATTGAGACTTTGGTGGGCTGGGCAGCAGAGTCACAGGGATGGGGGCTAATGGGTGGGGTTCAGGATGATGGAGAAATTCTTAGCTCAGACTCTCCAGTAAGCAGCAGACCCTTAATTTGGATGGGGTAGGTAGCCAGTAAAGACAGTGTTGCCTTGTGCATCCAGGCCTCTTCTTTAACCTGTGGCACTAACATCTCGGATTCCTCAGGACAGAATTAAAGAATAGACTAAAACATTAGCAAAGCAATATTTCTCAATTTGTTTTTAATAAGGCATTCTTTTCCTTTGACTCCTTTTCAAAAGGAATCCCTTAACACCTACTATCAATTCTAATTCATAGTTACCCCAGAGAGTCAAAGTTTCATGGTTTATTTCCTAAACCAAATGGATCAATGGATTATGTTGCTAGATGGGTATGAGACAGCTAGTTGAAGGAAAAAAAAAAAAGGAGCGAACATCTGCTAAAAGGCCATATGTGCCAAATGGAAGATAAGAGTGTGGGTTAGAGGAGGAGGAGGAGGGGGAGGAGGAGGAGGAGGAAGAGGGGGAGGAGGAGGAGGAGGAACAAGCAGTCGATACTTGTATCTTGCTACAGAGGAGTTCCTAAACTGAAAGACCTAGCTTAATAATGAGTTTAAGACAGGGGTCCTTAGCAGAGAGAACTTTTAGGAAAGAATGGTCTTAGTCTCATGTCACTGTTTTACATTTACCTATTTTTATCAGATTAAAAGACCACATATTAATAATTAACTGAAGTGCTACGGATGCAAACAAAACTAACATTGCATTTTAATGGAAACCAAACTGATTTCTTCACAGAATTGTGTGACTGTCTAGCACATTCACTTCTATAACAAGAACACAACCTGACTGCTGCGAATGGAGAAAGGAGCGTGGACAAGGTGGAGCAGAGCAGCCAACTTTCTCAGATCATAAATGTCTGGGGGCATACAATGGAGAAAAAAGACAGAAAGAGCCTGGCTTCCTGACATCATGACTCACACCTCAGGCCCACTTTGCCTCCCTTGGGACTTTCTAAAAGTGAAAGTAAGATAAATCTTATTTTATTGGAACAACTATTTCTTAGTTCTTTGTCAGTGCCATAGTTAATCCTAACAAAACCCATTTAAACATTTTCCTGTGTCATTTCATTTTTCTTCATGAACATATAATTTTTCTCATAAAGGTAGGCCTCATATTATATATACTATCTCTTTTCTTTGATCAACTTGCAATACTTTCATATGCTAAACAAGAAACTATGATATAATCTTTCAAGATTGTCTTTGACTGTACTGACACTCATATGGCAACCAGTTCATGACTTGGGGACATTTAATAAGTAATTCTACTTATCAGTGGACTTCCCTAGCTTACTATAAATTTACTAGCTGACATCAGAACCAAAAATTATATCACTACTTCCAAAGCAGTATGGTAACTGTAATAAGTAAATAAGTAAAGTAATATTTTCTACTATATAATGTTAAGGGACATGGCCATTACTTCATTTTTTTTTTCTTGTTTCAAAACCTTTGTTTGTTTATTCACTCATTTTTATGGCTGGCTCAGACTGCCCTGAGGGCAGGGCTGGCGCACCATGTGTTGCCGGGGATTGAACCGAGGTCCCTGAAGCCGCCCAAGCTTTCTCAAGCAGGCGCTTTAGACCACTGACCCATCCTGCTGGGCCCATTTCATTTAAACTGCTTTCTATTGAATCTGGTCATAGAAAAGAAATACAAGAAGGAATCTAGTAGGTATTTGGGTTTTTTGGGCACCAGAGGTAGAGAAAAAACACTGTCACTCTATATGAACTTAGATCTAACATTTTGCGTAAGAGCTTCAGGATAGAAGGCTCAATCCCACAAAAAAAACACTCTTTATGCACTCTGTGGCCAATTTCTTAGCCTAAGTATGTCAAAATAGGTAAAGCCGAGGCAGTATTTCTTTACTAAAAAAGACACTGGCATTGTTAGGAAGTTCAAAGACTATAATATTCACTGGGGAAATCAGTGTGGAGAGTCCTCAAAACATTAGGACCAGTGGTCCCATTTGACCCAGCTATTCCCCTTGTTGATATCTTTCTGATAAAATTAAAAGCATTAGACCACAGTGATATATGCACACCCATGTTCACAGCAGCAGAGTTGTAACAGCTAAATTTTAGAAACAACCCAAATGCCCATCAACTGAGAAATGGGTCAAGAAGATGTGGCTTGTTATATACTGGAGTAGTGCTCTGCCATAAAGAAGGGTAAGCATGTGACATTTCTAGCTAAATGGAGGGACCTTGAGACCATGCTCTTAAGTGAAATAAATAGACACATGTGTAAATACTGTATTGTTTCTCTTGTGTGAGAACTTGAAAGTGTAAACAAGGACCAAAGTGTACAGTAGGAATTCTGAAATAGGAAAAAAAATGCTCAAATGGGGAGTCAAACAGGGGAGGAAGAGAGGGAAGGAAAAGTTAAAAACAGGAGAAAGGAAAGAAAAAATGAAAGGCTTTTGTAAATGGGGAGGGGTTGAAGGAAAGGAATTAAGTTATATCATGGACAGGTATAAATCACCATGATGAATGTGGTCATTATATATACCTAACATGTATCAACAAAGTCTGGTTAAAAAATTATAATATTGTATCTAAACTTGACATGAAGTCAATAAAACCATTTTTAAAATGCATTTAGTACAGGGTCTACAGGGTCTTACTACACAGATCAGACTTGGAGTGCTCCTCTGGTTTTCAGCCCCACAAGTGCTGCAATTACAGGCGCGCCATCACTCCCAGTCTCAATGAGCCCCGGGGACAGGCCAGCACAGCATGCAGGGATTGAACCCAGGTTCCTTCACTCTGCCTAAGCAGGCGCTTTAGTCCCCTGAACTATCTGGCCAGCCCTACTACACAGTTTTTACCTGTGTGCTGAACTAATCAATCTTCTTCGTTACTTTCATGCTTCAGAGGTTTTGCCCCTGAGGATGTTCCTCTCTCCAAAAGCTTTTAACCAAAAGCAGATACTGGATATACATTTTTTTTTTTTTTTTTCAGAGCAGAATGGCAAGTATTTATTGATTTCTTCAGAAAGGAAAGCTGAGCATGGCCTGGTCAATCACCTCAGAGACTCAACATTATGAATTGCCCCTGCAGGGTCATTTTTATACAGCATGAAATAGCCCTGTACCTGGGCAGGACTAATCTGGGTTGTAGCTTGAAGGACATGTCCTGCAAAAGCCTCAGCCAAGGAAGGTGCTTGCCTTGGATAGAACCTCCGGAACATCTGCATCAGTTGTCAGTGTAAGCAGTAGCTCACATACTCCTTGAGATCTACTTGCCCAGGCTGTATGAGAGCAGGGTCCAGCCTGTCAACATGGTTCGTGGTCATAAACACAATGCATGCCTCAGTAGAAGCCACTCCATCCAAAGCATTAAGCAGCCCACTGAAGGTGAGACAACCTAGACCTTGGTACTTCACAGGGTTCTCTGCAGCCACGTCTCAGCTGAGAAAAGCAGCATCCACATCCTCCAGGAGCACCAGGCTCTGCTGTGGGGCCACACTCAGCAGGTGGTTGAGCCCGTCATCAGACAGGCTAGAGTCTGTGAGACTCAGCAGGCAGATGCTGTATTCCAGTTCTCCAGCCAGGGCTGTGATAAAACTGCTCTTCCCACAACGAGGGGGGCCATAAAGCAAATAGCCACGTCTGTAGGGAATACCTCTGTCAATGTACCATTTAGGGTTATCGATGAATTCCCGGATGTCTCTGACAATTCGATCAGCCAGACCCTGCTGTAGAACCACAGAACTCAGGGGCTGCCATTGGTAAGGATAGCCAAAAGAGCGCCATTCAGAGCCCACAGCTGTGTACATCACTATCTTCCCTTCCTCCTGTTGTAAGGCTAGCTCTCGAGCTTCTTCAAGGATGTTGAAGAAAATCTTGCGATCAGTGCCCAGGGCTGTGAAGGTAACAGATTCCCAAGGAGTACTCGTCTGCAAGTCTATCATCTGCATCTCTGAGCTTCGTTCTATCCAGATCCACTTTCCCTGATACCAAATGATGGTTTCCAGGGCTGGGAACAAACTCAAACTTGGTGGAGATGCGGCCACTCTCATGCTGAAGGTATGAAGTCTCGACACTGAGGTGTTGAGTATGGGAACTGTGCACTTAGCAACCAACCATAGCTCCTATCTTGAGCAGGCACTTCCAGTGTAATCATGTAATGCCTCCAAAATGCCACCAGTCCCAGTTGAGCACCTTTCCCCTGGCCAGGGTTAAGGCTATGCCCACACCCACTGGCCCAAATCCAGCCCCAAACAGTGATTGTCCTTCAGGGCTAGAAAAAGTCTGAAAGTGGCATCTTGAAAGGGAAACACCAAAACCTATAGGCTGTGAGGTATTATCTAAACCAGGGAAGTGTGGCCTCCACATGCCAGATGTTCTAGAGGCTGACACACCCGGGGTGGTTGCACAGAAGGAGCCCTGGGAGGCTGCTCCAGCTGCTGTCGATCATAGAGATGTGGCTCCTGCTGGCACTGTCTCCTGAGGTGAGTCGATATACACAATCTTTTAAACATCCATGGAGACAATCATATGCTTTTTCCTCTAATGTAGAAAATTACTTGAACAATTTTAAAATTCCTAGGATGAGTTCTACTTGGTAAGGGCATATTATCTTTTAAGAATACTTTTGAATGCTCTGAAACTACTTTATGTAGTCTTTTGTTATGGTTTCCTACCAATGTCATGATAGCATTACAAGAACAATGTTAAAATTTGTATTCTTTCAAACACTTTAAATAGAACAGGAAGTTTTATTAGTTTTATTTCTCTAATATAATTGTCTCCTGAAAACATCTGAGACTGAAGCTCTTTTGGGGAATCCCTCTTTAGCAATTTTCTTTATTACAACTGGTGAGTCTTGTCTTCTGAGACCACTTCTGATCACTGTGTTTTCCTATAAAGTTATCTATGCCATTCATATTAAACGTTTTTGTATGGTTGTCTAATGTTCCTTAGGATTCTTTTAAACAGCTTTTTTAAAAAATGTATTTGGTTGTTATAGGGTCTCACTACACAGCTCAGACTCATGGTGATCCTCCTGTTATTAGCCTCCCCACCACTGGAATTAAAGGTATGCACCACCATGCCTGGACTCTGTGGCCTCAGTATGCCTGAGGGCAAGGCTGACAAGGCATGTGGTGCTGGGTATCAAACTGCAGTTCCTGTGCTTGCCTAGGCTTGCCTAAGTAGGTGCTTTAGTCTGCTGAGCTATCTCACTGGCTCAAATCTTTTTTTTAGGTGTGTGTGTGTGGTGTGGCACTGGGGATTGAATTCAGAACCTTATGCTTGCCAGGCAGGTGCTTATGCCACTGAGTTATCTCCACAGTCCTAATCAACTCTTTTTGTTTGGTGACTTTTTAATCAGCATATTTCACTTTGTGATTTATGCTTTCTTCTTTTTGTATACAATTACCTAAGTTCATCATTCCCCTCGTGCTCTTGAAGAGATCAAGTTCCCAGATTACTTTGTTAGTGTTGCATTTCTGCTTATTTTTTAATTTACTTATTTTTGCTTTTACTTTTAGAACCTTTGTTTGTTTTTTATTCACTCATTTTTATGGCCGGCTCAGCCCATCCCAAGGTCAGGGCTGGCGCAGCATGTGGTGCCGGGGATCGAACTGCAGTCCCTGAAGCCGCCCAAGCTTCCCCAAGCAGGGGCTTTAGACCACTGAGCCATCCCGCCGGGCCCATGCTTTTACTTTTATTAGTTATTTGTTATGCTTTCCTTGGACTTTATCTGCTGTGACTGCTCTTTTAGTTAGTTGATCCAATTACTTAGTTTTACTTTATTTACTAACACATATGTATTTCATTCATTCAGTTTATTTGCAGTACTGGGGATCACAACTAAAGACACTATGCTTAGCTGGTAAGCTACACCCACAACCCTTTTTATTTTTTAGATTATCTTTTTATTTATTTATTTTCATCTATTTAGTACAAGGCCTATAGGGTCTCACTACAAAGCTCGAACTTGCAGTGATCCTGTTTACAGCCTCTCAGCCACTGGGATTACAGGCCGCATCACGGCTCGGCATGCCCCGGGCATGGGGCCAACATAGCACATCAGGGATCAAACTGGGTCCCTGAGTCTGCTTATTTTTTATTTTGAAAACCAAGGCTTCCTCAAATTTGAAATCCTCTTTCCTTAGCCTCCCAAGTAGTTAGGATTACAAGCATGTGCCACCAGGTCCAGCAATATATCTCTTTTAGACAATAACTGTGATTAAATGTGGCTTTATCTGTGTTTAAGGCCATATTGTATAGTGGTTACAAACCCAACCACTGGAGCTAGACTACCTGGATATAAATCCTATTTATTTCATTTATTAGTTGTGAGATTAGGAAACAAGTCAATATGTCTTGCTATTACCCCACTTTCTTATCTATAAAACATGGATAATACAGTTCCTTTGGCCAGTAGTTATCACAAGGATTAAATAAATCCATACCAAGAACAATGGCTGACACACCTAAGAGCTTAAGAATATTTTTGAATTTACTTTTTTTTTTTTTTAAGATAGATTTATTAAGAGAAAGAAAGCTTCTGTCTGGGAAGAGGGACAGAAGGGGACCTGAGCAGGTTGCCCCAATATTTTTGAATTTATTGCATTATTGAAATGTTTGATCTCAGTTTTATTTTATCTTATTTTGTGTATTTAGTGCAGAGTCTACGTGGTCTCACTATAGAGATCCTGATCCTCCAGTTTTCAGCCTCCCAAGCACTGGGATCACAGGTGTGTGCCACCACACACAGTATCAATCACCATTTTTAGCTGCCCAATTTTATCTCTTCCATGCCTACTGGTATTTTTCATTTCTTTAAAATAAAAAAGAAGGGCCAGCGAGACGGCTCAGTGGTCTAAAGTGCCTGCGGAGGAAACTTAAGGCCAGTGCTGCAACCGCTCCTCGATTCCTGGCACCACATGCGGTGGACCCCCACCCCAGGGCGGGCTGAGCCAGCCATAACACAGACAAATAAATGAGGTTTAAGAGAAATAAATAAAAAAAATCTTTAAAAAAAATAAAAAAGAAATCCTTTCAACACATCTCATTTCAGAGATATATACCCTTCTTCCTAGCTTTGTTGAATTTGTGTTTCTCATGAAAGATCAAACGTGGTTTACAATACCAGAAGATTTATTAATGCCTATAAATTTTATAAAATATTAAAATGCACGTTTTTATCCTTTTTTCATCTTCTTTAGGGAAAACAATTATATAAATACTAGACTCTCTTTTCTCTTCTTTTTTACAAATTCTGGGAATTGAACCCAGGACCTTACACCTAGTCAGCAAACACTCTACCTAAGCTACATAATTCTTATTTTGAGATAGAATCTCACTAAATTTGACAAAACTTTTCATCCCTCAGCACCTATTCTTCTCTCTGTCTCTGGTACAGGGTCTCACTATGCAGCTCAGACTAGTAGTCATCCTCCTGTCTCAACCTCTCAGCACTGGGATTATAGGTGTGTGCCCCCACACCCAGTCTTGGTGGTCTGCTCAGCATGCTTGGGGCAGGGCTGGCACTGCATGTGGTGTCAGGGATTCAAACTAGGTCCTTGCACTTGCCTACGCAGGCACTTAGATTGCTGAGCTATCTCTGAAACCTCATTATTTTCTTTTTCTTTTAAATCCTTCCAAGCTCTTACACTTTGCATTATCCTTTTTTATTTTCTTTTTTAATTAAAAATTTTTTTATTCTTTCTTGTTTCAGAACTTTTGTTTGTTTATTTATTTTTATGGCCAGCTCAGCCTGCCCTGAGGGCAGGGCTGGCACAGCATGTGGTGCCAGGGATCGAATCACAGTCCCTGCAGCCACCTAAGCCTTCCTAAGCAGGCGTTTTAGACCACTGAGCCATCCTGCAGGGCCCCCTTTTTTATTTTCTTTCCTGTCCCGTCCTGTGGTTTCAGTGTCTCTTTTTTTTGGGCTGCTTCCAAGAACATCTTTGTTGCTAAACAGTCTTTGTTGCTTTGTTGATAAAATAGTTTCATCTCCTCTGCTTCTTTTTTGAGCTTTATTGCATTTTACCCTGCTATTGACCTCCCATCTATTCCCAGAGCTCTTCGCTTTAAGTTCTTGGTTTTTCCATGATGATTACAGTATTATACGCACATACACAGATATTTGTGCTAGTGGGGCTTTCCCTGAGGGCCTGATGCATGGTACATAACACTACCACCAAACAACTCCCCACTGCCATCCCCTTTTCAAAAAAGGGCTTATTAGTGAATATTTTTAATATATGGATCATTTGGTGACAATTTCTATATGTTGTCCTGAGGCCACAGTTTTTTTCTTCTTAGTGTATGTTCAAACCACTTGGGGTTATAATTAAAATCTAACAGCCCTTTCTTTGTATAATTCTTTGCAGTTTTGTTTTTTGATATGTATTCCTTCTAGAATGAAGTAAGTTCTTCTAGGGCTAGCAGTTTACCGTGGACTTACATGGGAAAGGAACAGAGGCTATACTATATCTTGTTTTTGTTTTGGGGGGAGTTTGGTACCAGGAATTGAACTCAAGGCCTTGTGCTTACCAGGCAGGCGCTGTGCTACTTACTGAGCTACATTCCCAGCCCAAAGATGATATTTTGAATTAGCAGGAATTCTTTATTTTCACTGAAAGTGTGTGTGTGTGTGTGTGTGTGTGTGTGTGTGCGTGCATGAGTGTCGATTTCTGCTTTAATTTCTTGACCCATAGAGAGCAATAGTTAAGGCCTACTCAAATGTTTGGGTCTCTTTCTTCCATCAAGCCTAAATCAGACTGCTTCCTACAAATGCTGTTTCCTAGGGATTCCTCATCCAGACCCAACTAGTTTTCTCTTCTTTAGGCCAAATTAGCTCTAGGCAAGCTCTTGAATCAGTCTGTACACCCATCCTCAGGGTTCCAGCTCCGCTGAAGGACTGCTGGCTTGCCCCCAAGGATGTTCCACTTCCTCTGTTAACCGTCCTTCCAGCTTTGTCTCAGATCTGCAGCTCGCAAAGCATCCTAGGCATCTACACTGTCTGGTTTTACCTTCCTGTATTGGGTAGCAACTCCTCACACACTACAGACTACGAGGCTTCAGATGTCTTCTAGATTGGTCAGAGTTGGAGTTTCCTATCTGCTTCTCTTTTTCCTAATTGCCATTGGGAGATTTTTATGAGAAGAGAGAAAAACACAGATTTTTCTCTATACCTAAAACTGGAATATCTACCCAATTAAGTATTCTAACTCTAAAACTATGTAAAATAACTCAGCTTTCACTTATTAATTCTGAAGATATAAAGGGTAACGTAATTTATTAACATACTTTAAATATAGCTATAGCATGTAATTGAAGGCTCTTCATTTGGAGTGACTGGGACCCACAATTGGTTGCTTAGTTGGAAAAAAAGCAGTTAAAGTGGGTATGCAGAAATGTGTCTTAAAGGGCTAGAGATATAGCTCAGCAGCATAAGCACCTGCCAGGCAAGCACAAGGTCCTGAGTCCAATCCCTAGTATCTAGAAAGAAAGAAAGAAAGAAAAGAAAAGAAAAGAAAAGAGAAGAAAAGAAAAGAGAGTGACATGTCCTAGAATTGAATTTTGTCAGCTTGACTAAGCTAGGAAATAGATATCTGGTAATCTCTTTCCTCATATGGTTCTGGCTTACAGCTGGCAGGAGGGGAAGATGGTGTGAGGTTTAGAATGTACAGGTGAAGCCGGGCGGGGTGACACACGCCTGTAATTCCAGCACTCGGGAGGCTGAGGCAGGAGGATCGGTGCAAGTTCAAGACCAGAAGGTACAGGTGAAGAAGTAGTGTTGCCCCAGAATGCAGGCACAGTCAGAAACCACTGGGACTACATGGGGTCGGGAAGACATGAAGTTCACCCTCTGCACCCTGGCTCTCCTCTGTTCCAGGCTAGGCTTTCTTCCTGACTGCAGGCCAAAAAGGAATCCAAGCCCACAGCCAAATTCTGGCCACCCAGCTTCCAGAGGTGCAAGAGCTGTGGCTCCTGTCCTGCGCCCTGAGGCTCCCATGCCTGTGCTGCCCACTTACACCCACAGTTCAGCAGCTGACAGACGCTGTGCTCCCTGCCTCCCCCTGAACACCTTCATTTTACTACTTCTTTCATTCTCTTAGACATTATCTAACTGGGCAGGGGGATTTTAAAAACATTTACAAGAAGAAGAGGATATAATAAGCTTACATGTATCTGTTAAAATATGGTAATAACAAGGCAATTTTTTTACAGTGGTAATAACAAGTCAAGGAACAACAGTGGCAGTATGATTTTGTATGCATAAAGATACCTAAAACAACTGCTGGAACTCTTACCTCTGTTTTTTTTACAATGGCCCGGTATTATGGAGGTGTTTTGTACCACTAAGCAATATAGTTTTTCCTATGTTCCTAGCAAGTACACACAGCCCCGAGTACACATGGATAAGGCAGGAATAATGATCCTAGTGCCCTAGCATGGTCTCTTCAGCTACTTTGAAATGAGTCAGTACCATTTGGCAGAGACAAAAAGATCAGGGGGACAAATTTCAGCTATAATCGGAAGAGTATTATGCTATAAAATTGCACTTTTTCTGGTTTTCTATGATTGGAGCCTGATATCTCTCTTCCCCCACTTAGACAAAGGCTGGAACCTAAGGAAATTGCCAATGTCCTACTTTCGCTGATGCCTTCAATAATACAAGGTGGAAGATTGGTTTCTTGCTTGTCACAAATCCACGCTTCCCTGGCATACTGCAGTAATAGGCCACAGCCGGCAATGTACTCCACAACACGTACTTTGCCTTGTTTCCAAGTGAATTCTGAAGAAACATGAATTTTGTGCACCCTTACACTCACCTCAAATATATATCTGAGATCATTAGAAGTACAGTCAGTATCTGGGACACTCTGGGCTATGTCTTCCTGTGGGAGCTGTTTTAGTATATACACATAAACCGCTCTGCGGGTGAAACTCTTAGCAGACCCAGAAGAGTCAAATTGCAATGATGCCTCCCCATCCCTAACACCCCCACCTTAGTTGTACTTTTTGACCTTACTTATGTGTTGATTGAATACCACTCTTTGGTTGATCATCAGCTGTGAAACGTATTAATTTTCCCATTAATTGAAGATACTGTGAAAGGCAGAGAACTTCTGTTTCTTTGCTCATTTAACTCATTAAATGGTAGGAAGGGGGCAGGCCTGGAGGGACACAAACATAGTCTGATGTGGAGGCTGAGACAGGAGCATTCTTTTTTGTTTGTTTGTTTTGCGGTACCAGGGTTCAAACTCATGACCTTGCACTTGCCAGGCAGGCACTTGTGCCACAGAGCTATCTCCCCAGCCCTTGAGGCAGGAGGATTCTAAATTACTCAAGGCCAGCCTGGATGACTTCATGAGACCTTGTTTAAAACAAACAAACAAACAAACAAAAACAGAGCTAAAGATGTGGCTTTGTGGTAGAATACTTGCCTACCACCCCACAAGGCCCTGGGATCAATCCCCAAATTTGCCCTAATCTCAGCACTCAGGGGTAACTAACTGCACTCAATATACTGCCATGTTTCCCTCTAGTTTTGCTATTTTCCTTCTAGCTCCTTTTTTAATGTACTTTTCCTCACATAATTAAGGGCAATTTTCATATTTACTTCTAAGTCTCATTCACACAAAGTCATCCTGAAAAGAGGATGACTTTTTTTTTTTTTTTTTTTTTTTTTTTTTTTTTTTTTGTCTTTTGGAGACAGGGTCTTGCTATGCATTTGAGGCTGGCCTTGAGCTCACTTTTATAGCCCAGGCTGGTCTCAAACTCACTCTGATCCTCCTGTCTCAGCCTCCCAAGTGCTGGGATTATAGGCGTGAGCCACCACGCCCGGCGTTTTTTTTTTTTTTTTTGAGGATGACTTTTTTACAGGTGGTCCTGACTTTCACCTGCTAACAGGTCCCTCAGGCCCTGTGCTTCATGGCACCTCTGTTCTGGCCATACTCTGGCTACAGAGATGAGGGAGTCCATTCTTCTACAGGATTCTAAAGGCCTCAGTTTCAGAAATAGCCCCTTCTGAGACCCCCTTCCTCCAGACCTGTCCCTGGAGAGCAGATTGCAGAGAGCTGTGTGCTCCCAGGACCAAGGTGAGCGAAAGGTACTGATGGGACCTTGGATGTGACAGCAAGTCCCCACAAGCATGTATGACACAAGCTAGAACACAGCTGAGAAGAGTGGGAGCCTGCCTCTCCCCAAGCCCCACCCTTCCAGCTTGGCATTTCAGGGAGCCTGAGCAGTCTGAATGTAAACCTGGCCTCTCAGGTCAAGAACAAAGTGTATTCCTCCAACTAGAAGGCGAAACATACTTTAACTCTAGCTTGATTTATGACTTTTTAAATATTTAGACATATGTCCTTTTGCTTTGGGGCCCCCAAAATGTTGGAGGGGGACTGGCAAAGGAAGTATATCTTTATGTAATAGACATGGTTATTCCTTTAGCATTGAACACTTGAATAGTTCTTAAACTACTGATTAAATGATATAATATTTTCCTTCACTGCTGATTCATTCTTTCTGTTTTTGAGGCAGGGTTTCACTATATAGTTCAAGCTTGTCTTGAACTCACTATGTAGTCCAGGTTGGTCTCAAACTTGTGGCCTTTTGCCTGAGCCTCCCAAATGTGATCCTCTTGCCTCAGCCTCCCAATTGCTGGCATTACAGGCATGTGCCACCATGCCTGATATCTGCTGACAAACTCCAAGAAGATAATAGGTGAAAGAGTATAAACTCTTAATAACCAAAATGCTTAGCTAAGGATTGGATTAACAGGTGATTTTTCTGAGTGCAATTTCTTCATTTCTAGCCTCTAACAATATTCCAAAGCCACTGACCTATTTTAATTAGTTACAAAAGTCAAGCATAATTAATACCTTTTTGCTTGAATATAGGAACTTGATTCACCAAATATCCTCTTGTATGAAGTTCAATAATTTTCAACCCTTAAAATTGAAGGCCTCGGACTGGAGAGACAGCTTGGTAGTCTAAGTGCCTGACTAGAAAGTGCAAGGACCCAGTATAGATCGATGGTACCATGTGCTGGCCAGGGGCTAGGCATAGTAGCTCACGCCTGTAATCCCAGCACTGGGGAGGCTGAGACAGGAGGAACACTAGAGTCCAACCTATATAGCAAGACCCTGTATCAAACAGATAGATAGACAGACAGACAGACCAACAGACAGACAGCAACCAGGCCCGGCGTGTGAGTGGGACTGTCCTGGGCCCGCTGGAAACTCATTTGATGCAGCAACAAAGCCCGGCTTTCAGTGGAAATTCATCTATCAGACAACCCCAGTGTGGAAAACTTCAGCAAAACTCCCTGCAGCGAGGCTAGAGACAAGACCCACCCAGCTGATCCAGGAGCAGAACATCTTGCCAGAGTGGCACAGCAGGTTTATCTCCAAGGGCTGCAACAGGAAGAAGTGGAGCTCAGCAGTCAGGCCCAAGCTACAGCCACCTGGACAACTTTGAACTTGGCAGATCCAGACCTGGTGCTAAGCTAATAACTGTACCAGAGCTCTACACCAAAGGTCAGAACACAGGGCTATACAAAATGACAAAGAGAAGGAGCAAAGTGCCCTCTCAAGTCCAGAGCCCACCCAGAACAAATGCAGGAGACAATGGCATAGAAGAAATTAGGAATCACTCACCTGAAATCTCTGAAGTAATAGTGTCTGAAGTAAAAAAAACAAACAAACAAACAAACAAAAAAAAAAACTGCAGAAAGGTATAGAGCAAATCAGATCAAAATAATTTCTGAAGTAAAAAAAGAAATGATAACTAAAATGAAAGAAGTACTAAGTGCTTCTAAAGAACACAGTGATAAAAAAAATAGAGACTAGAAAAATGATGGAACCCTTGAATGAGCAATATAGGAAAGTAATAGAATGTATGAAGCAGATTCAAAGTGCTGTACTTAAATCCTCAATCACAAGCTGGCAAAACTGTTTCAATGATAGTGAAAATAGACTTTCAGACCTTAAAGACACCATTGCAACTGGTGAAGAGGTAAGAAAAGACCTCTTAGAAACAACTAGGATGCAGGAAAAATTCAAAATCTGCAAGATGATGCAAAGGTGAATAATGTAAGACTAATAGGTATCAATGAGAAAGAGTCATAAAAGTGATATAAAAAGAATATGGGCATGGCTTGTTAGGATGGCTCAGTGGTCTAAAGACCCTGCTTGGGAAAGCTTGGGCAGCTTCAGGGACCGTGGTTCGATCCCCGGTGCCACATGCTGCGCCAGCCCTGCCCTTGGGGCAGGCTGAGCTGGCCATAAAAATGAGTGAATAAACAAAACAAAGGTTCTGAAACAATAAATAAATAAATAAATAAATAAATAAATAAATAAGAATCCTGTCTTGAAAAAAAGAAAAAAAAGAATATGGGCAGAAGAAATAGCAGAAAACTTCCAAAATATGGGGACACAATTTGACATTTAAGTAACCAAAGCATATAGAACTCCAAATAACATCAACTAAATTAAAACCAGACCCAGACATATAATAATCAAAATCCCAGAAATTCAGCACAGGAGCAATAAAAGCCCCTAGGGAAAAGAAACGGATCACATTTAAAGGAAAACCCATTAGAATAATGGTAGATTTATCTTTACAAGCCATCAAGTCAGGAAGAACATGGGAGGAGCTGGGGAGATAGCTCCGAGGCAGAAGTGCCTGCCTGGCAAGTGCAAAGCCATGAGTTTGAACCTTGGTCTTGAAAAGAAGAAGAAGAAGAAGAAGAAGAAGAAGAAGAAGAAGAAGAAG
>PVJA010003895.1:0-90621 GCA_004027025.1 Myocastor coypus | reverse complement strand
TTTAAACACAGTTGGACAAACTTTGCTGACTGTATACAATTCTCCAATCAGCATCACAATCAACACATAATTCTCTCCACCTTGAAAATGTCCTCAGAAAACTTAAAGAGCTCATCTCCGCACATCCTATGATCTGCTGTCGCTAGTACTTCCTTTCTTAAAATTTCATGTTTGACTTTTTAATTTAGCATATTTTTGAGGTTCAACTGTTTTGAGTTTGTTAGAATTTCTGGTCTTTTATCACTTAATACTGTTAGACCATATAGATGTAGCACAATCTTTTTGCTCACTGACAAGTTGCTAAATATTTTTGTTCCAGTTTAGGCTATTTGCATAAGCCATTCGGAATACTCAGATGTATGTCTGTCTGCTAATACATTATTTTCAATTCTCATGAGTAAATATCTAGGAGTGGCTTATATAATAAATGTATTTTTTATAAGGTAATACTACATAGTATATGTATCCTAATTGCTTCAACTCACACACTGAATGTTTATGTGTCCTGAAAATCCAGGTTAAAGCCCCCAACTCACAACGTGATACTATCCAAGATGAGGCCTAGCTTGGGGTCACACAGATGGAGACCTGGTGCACTTGGTTATAAGAAGAGATAACAGAGTGGACTTTCTCTCACTAGAGCAAAGGCCATCTAAGGACACCCTGAGAAAGCAGCCATCCATAAGCTGGGAAGAGAGATCTCACCAAGAAATGAATTGACAAGTTAGATGATGGTGAACTCTTCAACCCTCAAGAATTGTGAGAAATAAAATTTTGTCTTCTAACCTTCCCATGCTCCGATCATGTTCTGGAGGCCAGGGCAGATGAAAACATTCCACAGCTTTAAGAACTTGTGATGTTGTCAGCACTTGTAATGCAAGGCGTTCTAGTGGATGTGTGATGGCAACATGAAGTGCCTTTAGTGTACACTTTTCCCAGAACACTCATGCAGAACACATTTTCACGTGCTTGCTGGCATATGAATGTAACTTCTCTTGCGATGTACCTGATCAAATTTTTTGCCCATTCTTAAACTGAACTATTTCTTATTGAGTCAGAAGACTTACTTATACATCTTACAAACATGTCCTTTCTCAATATGGTTTTGAAATTGTTTTCCAAATTTGACTTGCCTTTTTAGATTTCTGCCTTTTGAAAAGCAAAGTCATTATCCTTGACAACTCTCTTCTATTAACAGTTCCTTTATTATACTCATTTTATATATTTTTTAAAAGAGTATGTGACAAGATAAATATACTTTTCAAAAACTGCCATGGCATGTTTATCATGACAGATTGTACAATGGCTCATTCAGACATTTAATAACCGTAAGTCTAATAAGCTACCATATATTACCTGACAAGTTAGAAATCAGTAACGAGGTCACGAGAAAAACCCTAAATACTTGGAAATTAAACAAGGTACTTCTAGATAACTGAGTCAAAGAAGGAATGACAAAAGAAATTAGAAAGCATTTTGAGCTGAATTACAATTAAAACAAAAAATGATCAAAAGCTGTAAGCTATAACTCAACCAGTATTCCAAAGCAGCAAGTTTTAAATGTCAACAAGAGAGAGCCTAAGGCAATAATCAAATTTTCTACCTTAAAAATATAAAAAAGTACAAATTAAACCCAGAAAGAGTAAAGGAAGGAAACAGTAAAGACAAGATCAGAACTCAGAAAAATTAAAAGCAAAAGTCAGAAAGAAAATCTGTGAAACCAAAAGTTGCTACTTACAAAAATATAAACAAAGTTGATAAAATACTAACTATACTGATAAAGAAAACTTAGCAGGTTAAAAAGTTTGTCTACAGCAAATATAAGAGAGCATAACTACACATATTTTAGACTGTAAATGAACGGTAAGAAAGTATCAGGGGCCGAGGAGAAAGTTGAGGGGAACAAGTGCTTGCCTGAATTCAATCCTTGGTAGCACCAAAAACAAACAAACAAACAAACGGGCCAGCCAGATAGCTCAGTAGATTAAAGTGCCTGCTTCAGCTGACAGGATCCAGCCCCACCCCCAGGGCACACTAAGAAAATGATTGAGACTGGGCGTGGTGGCAAGAGCCTGTAATCCCAGCGCTTGGGAGGTTGAAAGCAGGAAGGATCACTACTAGTCCGATCTGTGTAGCAAGACCTTGTAGACCCTGTACTAAATACATAAACAAAAACTAAAACAGAAAGAAAATATCACACTCAATGTTTTATCAATACATTTGTCAAACTAGATAAAGTGGGAAATTTTTTGGTAGACTGAAATTACAATACCCAACCTAAGAAGAAATAAAAAAAAAAAAAAAACTTAAGCAGTTGTTTTACCAATTAATTAAATTTGTAAAGAATAAGCTTCAAAAAGTACTAATTCTCCACAAATATTGAAGAATAAAGAAAAAGAGATTGTAACAGTTTATTTCATAAAGCAAATATTAACCTGGTTCCTAAAGGTATCATAAGAAAAGAGATCACTGTTAATAGGCTTTCAGATATCTCTAAGAAGCTGTTAGCAAATGGATTCTTGACCAAGTACTATTTGTTTTGGGCTACAAAACTGAGCCAGAAGAACAAATTCTATTTTAAAATTAGTGTAATTTAACAATACCCATTAGAAGAAAATATTCAATGCTTATTTAAATAGATTAAAAATGTTGACACATATTTGATAATATCCTTCTATGATTTAAAAACTCTGAAAATTACTGGAAGAGAATTTTGCCAATTTGATTTTAGGCTTCTATAAGATAGCCTATAATACAATATTCAGTGATGAAAATCTTAGTGCTTGTCGAATGTGAATCGTCGTAATACCTCAGAACACGTTTTTAAACACAAAATACAGTATTATGTGAGCATTATAATACAGTACTCTGACCAGGCAGTATGCTCCTACACAGCAAATGGCCAACCATTTAGGGAGGCCACATAATTTCCAAACATGAGATCAAATTGCTCTCCAGTAGGAGTAAAAAAAGGCAGACTCAATAAAACTTCTGCAAATGAACAAAGGAGGCACAGAGAGTATTAACTCTGCAGCAGGCAAATGGAACAGTTAAAAAATATTCACTTATTTTCACAAATATTTCTCATTTTGTTCTGATTTATTAGTTGTCACATAGGTTGTTAGCTAACACTCAAAAAGTCTCATTTACTGTGTAGTAATTATGTGCAAATCCAGATTTAAATAAAGTAACACACATTTTCCATTACCAAACTATATCAAGGTTAGGATTTGCTATAACTCTGAAACTTGCCACAAAAATGTAAATAATACATAATATGCTTATCATATCAAAACCTACAATTAATATAAAATAAGCCAGTTAGGTAGAAAGAAAGATTATATACATTTACATATTTTTAAATATATATTTTTTCATGGGTAATTGCCAAGAGAATGCTGTGTCTGACACAGAAATAATGAAGAAACTTTATTTCACATTTTAAAAAACCATCTTAATAATTTTAAAAGACATATTTTTCTTCCAAAGGTTGACTTACTGAATCATTCCGACCAAAAAAGGTATATATTGCATACAAGTAATAATCAAATAGCTGAGACATGAAATGTATAACATCAAAGGCAATTGGCTTAAGAATGTTCATCATCTGCATATATTTCCCTGAAAAGGAAAAATTAAAAATTAGGTGAAACAATACAAAATCTGTCAACCTATAATTATAAAAAGGTAAGTACAGTACTGTATTAAAATATTTCAGATTAAATACTAAATTCCTCATTGCAAGTCACATTCAAATGAATCGGTTACATATGACTAGGTACTACTGTACCAGAGGGCACAGATTACTAACAGCTCAGTATCCTGGAAATTCAACTGGACAGCATTGATGAATGACACCTACTATGTTTTCTATTGCTATACTTTATTATTTATCGACTTTTTATGGAGCTCCTACACTCTTCCATAAATGATACTTTATAAAAATACAAGGGCGAGGAATGCAGCTCAGGGGCACAGTGCCTGCCTAGCAAGTGCAAGATCCTAAGTTCAATTTCCAGTACTGCCCCCTCCCACACTCCAAAAACCCATACAACAAGAGCTTCTCTTTTCTAGGAGATTCCATTTAAAATAATTTCCTTGGGCCATCCAGATAGCACACCGGATTAAAGCATCTGCTTAGGGCCAGGAATTCAATCCTCCACCTACAGTGTAAGCCCCACCCCCAGGGTGCCCTGAGATGGCAAATAAGATTGGGTGTGGTGGAACACAGCTGTAATCCCAGCACTTGGAGGTTGAAAAACAAGAGAATCACTAGTCTGATCTGTGTAGTGAGACCCTGTAGACCCTATACTAAAACACATGACTCGATGACTGTGAATGCCACAACCATATGTTCTGCAATCCTTTTTGGGAGATGCCAATATTGTATCATCCTCCTGTAAACCTATTATCAAAGAGAATCACAGAAAAAAATTTACAACCAAGTATTTGCATGTAAAACCCCATGAATTTGAAGGGCATGTGAGGGATGCCCTGAATTAAGAAACAACAACTCCCTAATCTTGTTTCTTTCCTATGGGAAACAATTGGAAAAAATAGGTGTATCTATTAAAAATGCTCTGTACCTTCTGCAGAAATAAAATGTTAAAACAGGCCATTTACTTAATTCCCAAATGATTCATCTATTTATCACTTAATGTAACCTATAGCTATAAATTTTAACTTGGTATACTGAAGATAGCAAGAAAACCGGTAGAAGGTAGAAGAAATGAAAATTTTAGACTAATGGAAATGTCTACTATCAAAATCACTCCATTATCTGAAAGTTCAGTACATCTATCTTAATTGTGTGACGGATAATTCCATGTCAGACTATTTGAAAGAGAAACTCAAATGCAAGCATATACCCAGATAAAGTTTTCTAAACTGTCTGACCCTGGTTCTACTCTTATTTTTTTGGTAAGATTTTTTTTTTTTTAATTTCTTCCAACTATGTCCCATATGTAAACGTATTTTTCAAGTTACATCTGAAGGATATGTTCCTACAACATTCTGAGCCAACTCCCTAATAGTTCCTCTGCTTCAAACATACAGTTACTTAAGCTACAACTAGTTAACACATAAAGTGACACCATGAAGAAAGATGACTACACAAAATGCAAGTAACTGGGCTTATAATATGTATAATATACTACTCCTTTTCATTCCTTGTAAGACTCCCCATTGCCCATATACTTAGTATATAGAAAAGATGGAAAAATGACTTATGAATAGATAAAGACCCTTTTAAATGACTATTCAGAAGAAAAATCAACTCAAGGTTCCACAACACTCTGATGAAAGTGAACATAATGATATTCATTCATTCATTCATTCACTCATTCAGCACATACTTTGGAAGGCTTCTTAGTACCTGGCATTTTGTTAAAGTATAATGAACTACACCAAGTCTCTGCTATCAAACCTGAAAAGGTTATATACTGGAAAACCATAATGGATAAACAGACCTCAACAGTATATCACAATGTGTAAGGATGAGAATTCTTTCAAGGCCAAGAGGATGGAACAGAAAAAGAGTAGGTCTTTGGGGTACACGTACACCTCCACAGATCATACAAAAAAAATCTTATTTAATAAATTTAAAAAGAAGCTGAGAAGGCAAGGGCAGACAGGTCTGGTGAAAAGAAAATAAAAAACTTCAATACATTTCTAGACCAGGGGTTGCTAAACCTTTCCTACAAAGGACCAAAGAGTAGACAGTTTGGGCACAGCACCTCTCATAGGCGATCACAACTTTGTGGCTCTGCTGGGCTATCTCTTGACTGCTCAGCTCTGCCACTGTCACACAAAGCAGCCTGAGGTGAACTGCAAACAAATGAACAAGATCAGCAATGTTCAGGGTGATACGGCTGTAGATGCAGGACTGCACTCTTAATAAAACTTCATGTAAAAAAATAGGTAGCCAGCCTGTTTAGCCTCCATGGTATGGTTTTCCAATCCCTGTTTTAGATTACAGAGAGTAGATGGAACAGAGTGATCAAAAATATAAAGCAAGTGGGGTAGAGGGGCACTGCTCAGTAGCATAAGTGCCTGCCTGGCAAGCACGAGGTCCTGAGTTCAATCCCCAGTACCAAAAAAAAAAAAAACAAAAAAACAAAAAAAGAAAATATAAAGAAAGATAATGGATTGTAAGCAGGCTACAGGCCACGAAGAATGTGAAAGCTATGTAGATGGCTTACAATCAAGCTGGTAAAGAACGGTGAGAAACATGGCTGAAGAGGGGTAAAGCGGCAGGTCCAGTGGAGCTAGTGCACCAGTCTGTGCACCCCCACTCCTCCTCTGTAGCACTTGCGGGTGCAGGCTACCAATATTTATCAGCAGACCTCACCATAAAAAATAAATTAATAATAAGTTCCTAAAGTGCTTTTCTTAAAAAGGTAAATAAACCAAACCAAAATTAACAATAAATTCGGAAAGCTGAGATACCTAGATTGAAGAGTGGCACAACAGATGCTAGTCTGCCTTGTTCTGGCACTTGGGTTCTGCACCCATGGAAGAACATTGCCCTATTCTACACAGTATTCCTAGTCTGAATTCCTACAGAGGAGAAAGCACCAACTCAGACGCAACTTTAAGTATTAGAGGAGACTCGAAGCAGCTGTCCAGTCCATTATGGCTCACATTTAATGCTTGTATTTAAGTGAATAAAAGGAAATTCTCCCTCATTTTATTTTAACCTTATATTTTATTTCATTTGACCATAATGAATATATACCTCTTCAGATTAAAGGCCAATATGACTACCTCTAGTCCCTTCTGACCTAGCTAAATTAAAAAACATTACTGACATCACAGGGAGAAAAATCTTATTTTGTGAGAACTTAAACCAGATAACCTCTCTGGCTTCCACTTCTGATTGTCTAGATTCTGGAGTTATTCATGATACTCTTTACATAGGTCTCTTGGATAAAAGAAAAGCTGAATTCTCTGAAAATAATTGGTCCCAGAATGGCTTTTTGTATTGTCATATTTGTATCATAAAAATGCGTACCTTTTCTTTTCAAGTCATTTTTACTTTTCTGCATTTTTCTCTAAAGAAAATAAGACTAAGGGGCTGGGGAAATAGCCCAGTAGAATAAGCACTTCCCTGGCAAGCGCAAGGGCCTGAGTTCAATCCCTGGTCCCACAAAAAGAAAAAGAAAAAGAAAAAAAAAAAAAGTAAGACTAAAGCATTTTGCACATTTATCCTAGTTATTAATGAAATTCAGAAATTATCTTAATGAAGCCGGGTGTAGTGGCACACGCCTGTAATCCCAGCACTCGGGAGGCTGAGGCAGGAGGATCGGTGCGAGTTCAAGACCAGCCTGGGCTACCAAAGTGAGCTCAAGGCCAGCCTGAGCTGCATAGTGAGACCCTGTCTCAAAACGACAAAAAAAAAAAAGAAATTATCTTAATGAATGAAGATCATTTCATTAGATCTAAGATTAATCAAGTAAAACAACAGATAAATAGCATTTTCATAATAATATAGGTGTTTTACAGAGAACCACTAAAATTCCTAATTGGTATAAATTACAAATAACATGAGAAGAGCCGGGCTAGGTGGTGCATGCCTGTAATCCTAGCACTCGGCAGGCTGAGGCAGGAGGATTGGTGTGAGTTCGAGACCAGCCTGAGCTACAAAAGTGAGCTCAAGGCCAGCCTGAACTGCATAGTGAGACCCTATGTCAAAAAAAAAAAAAAGACCAAAAAAAAAATGAGAAGACAACTCTAAATTGTCCAATCTGTAGATCTATTTGTGAAACATGAAGTTGACGTTCCACATGATGTGACCTTCTACACTGCAAAATCATTCTTTCTTTCTTTCTTTCTTTCTTTCTTTCTTTCTTTCTTTTCTTGTTTCAGAACCTTTGTTTGTTTATTCACTCATTTTTATGGCCGGCTCAGCCTGCCCCGAGGGCAGGGCTGGCGCAGCATGTGGTGCCAGGGATCGAACCCTGAAGCCGTCCAAGCTTTCCCAAGCAGGCGCTTTAGACCACTGAGCCATCTCACCGGGCCCCCATTCATTCTAAAAATACCAAAGAATCGCTATTTGCCCTTTGTATCTGATAGCAAGGTTGTAAACATCTATGAAACAACAACATAAAATATTATAGTACAAAGGCCAGGGAGATAGCTCAGTAGCCTAAGCGCTTGCCTGGCCAGCACAGAGTCCTGAGTTCAATCCCCAGTCCCGCAAAAAAAAAAGAAAGAAAGAAAAAAAACCTCAGCTACAGAAATTTTTATTATATTTCAATTGAAAGTAAAATTTTAGAAAAAAGATAAGAGATGCACAAGTTAATAAGTAAAAAGTTAACACTGGTATCAATATTTACTTCCACTAGTTGGAACACTCAAGATGAGATGCACTGACGCGGTATTCTTAAGTCCCTCCCTTGTGGGGGTGGTAACAAAGTCATCATTCAACAAAAACATCCAGTAAAAATCATTTGACAGCAAAAACGGCCACTAAGTTGCTACAGTTGGTCTTATAAAATGGTAGTTACTTACCAACAAGTCTTATTACGTTTAGCGTTGTATTTGTTAAGATAGGTGCATTCACTTTATTTAGACTATAATCTGATTTCTTCCTGCTCTTTAGAGTTTCTCGAGAAACACTTAATAATGGAGAAACAAAACAAAAGGATTAGGGTTGTCAAGTAATAAAACAATAGTTGTTCAGCTTAGCATTTAACTTTTCTTTAATGATTATTTGCTGGGAGTCTTATGTATAAGGGGAACTCACGATTCAGAGAGAAACAGAAATTAAGAAAGCAAAGAAATAAAGTCCTATAAATACGGTTCTTTGATTCTAGGGCATAATCAACCACTAAAAAGTTGTATCATTTTAAAAGAAAAAGGATATTAGGAAAATTACACATCCAGATGCAAAAGCACCAAGATTCTGGATATCAGAAACATATTTTTAAAAATTGGGCTGGGGATTTGGCTCAGCAGTAGAATGCTTGCCTAGCAAGACAGAAGGCCTGGGCTTAGTCTTCAGCATCAAAAAAAAAAAAGAAAAGAAAAGCAGGGCTGGCGGGATGGCTCAGTGGTCTAAAGTGCCTACTTAGGAAAGCCTGGGTGGCTGCAGGGACTGGGGTTCGATCCCTGGAACCACATGCTGCGCCAGCCCCACTCCCAGGGCAGGCTGAGCCGGCCATAATAATAAAACAAAAACAAAAACAAAAGCAAAAAAAACTTACTTTATTTGAGCTAGGCGTGGTGGCACACGCCTGTAATCCCAGCACTTGGGAGGCTGAGGCAGGAGGATCGGTGTGAGTTCAAGACCAGCCTGGGCTACCAAAGTGAGCTCAAGGCCAGCCTGAGCTGCATAGTGAGACCCTGTCTCAAAAAGACAAAAAAAAAATAGAAAGAAAGAAAAAGAAAAGCAGAAAATGTATGATAAGCACAGAAAGAAAGGATAGTCTGTTACATGATCAGAGGAGAGCGAAGACCGAGTACTCTGAGAGGGATACAAGAGTTTCAGTACTCCGGCATGTAGAAGAGGTGGGTAGACAAGGTGGTCACAGGAAAAGAAGCTAGCAAAGCCCACCGAATGCATTTAAACCTTACTAAGAAGGATGAATTGTATATCCTGAATGCAGTCATGAGCCCATCAAAACTTTCACAGGGAATACTGTAAGAATTTCTAAGAAAAATGTTAAATTTGTGTCTAAGGGGACAAGATTGAAAATAAGAAGTGAACCTAGGAAGGATGATTTGTTTATCTGACATAGACATAATCTGGATGGTTACTATTTCCGAATCGAGAATAACAACTATATTCAAGACAGGGCAAAGTTAGGGCAAATAGTAATTATTACCCCATTGGCTTCAGCTAGTAAGTCATAGTATCCAGACATCTTAGGGGTAGCTTACATATCCCTTCTCAGCCTTTTGGCTAAGATCAAGAGTAGGGGTGCTTACAACATCAGGAAGGGAGCGTAGGCCTACCAGATACATATACACATACCAGTAAGTGCGCTACTGTTCTATTACAATTCAAACAGAATAATTCTTTTGGCAAACTACACCCAAAACATGTCTAACGGGGACATGTAACAAAATAATTCTATTCATTTCAAAGTGGGTTATATCTGTAGATACTTAAATATGTACAATTTAAACATGTAAAAACCAATTAAAAACTGTATCTACATATGTAAGCAGGATGGTTTGGGAAATTGTACTGTGGATAATTTGCTGGTCTATGGAAAAGAGTAATTAATGTTTAATTTTATTTTGTCTTCTTTTTTCACTATTTTCCTTTCTCTTAATTTCTTGTAACTTTTCTTCTTCCTTTTTCCAATTTTGCATGCATGTATCTGGTAACCTGAACAACCAATTTCAAGATAACACTATGCAATACAACAAATACTGTCAAATTCATACTATTTTGTTTAGCAAAACTTTATCATTTCTAATTTTTTCTTTATTACTATTTTGCATTAGCTTTAAAAACTTTTTAAAAATTAAAAAAAAAAAAAACTTTCCCAATTAATTTAGCCCTAAGTACATGATGGTCCCTTATATAGACAGAATAATTTTAGGGTTTCAAGTCAATCAGGTATTCACTAAGTATTTTGGGGTTTCAGAGTAGAAATGAGTACATGTAACCATTTTTAAAAAGTCTAATTATGACAAAAAGTATTAATTCACTTCAACACACTAAAACCAGGCCCATTTAAGTGGGAAGAGGTGACAATAATTCCAACTATCGTATTTTTGAAGAGAACAATTTAACATAAAACAAAATTCAGTCACTGAGAGGCAACATAGAGGATTCAAACGACACTGCAAAAAAACGTGGAGGTTTGCTGTGTTTCCTGGATTCTGGCTAAACTTCCATGAACACAGTAAATAGCTCCTTTCTCCTGCAGGCTTCTGGTCCATTCATTGCTCCCAAAGGTACACTAGTTTTACAAACCTAGCAATGTTTTCTTCTATAAAAACTATTGCTCTCTAAATTAAAAGCTCTTTGATTATAGCTAATAGTTTCATCAAGATAACTTTTTAAATACTTGAACATTAACTTGCGATATATTTTTTTAAAAAGTAATTGGAATCATGCTGAAAAAAGTATCAAGCATGCTGTATAAATCAAAAGAAATGCTACTTTAAAACTGCTTCTGTTAACCATTTCAGATGTTATATCAAAACCCATATGAATGGGTGATGAATGTTATGAATGTCATAACAATTGACAAAAATCACAAAACAACTGACTTGTAAAATGCCAAAGAAAGTCCTACTGAATAAAACTTTTCTATAGGGGAAATCAATGCTTTCAGCTTTTCTGTAATCCTTCTTAAAGCACAATAACTTTTATGCTATGATATTATAATCACCCAAATTTTTCCATCTTTAGTTTTTTTCTCATCCTTCAAAAGAAATCTTAAAATGTGTTAAGAGTACAATATAAAATGCCTAATACCATACAGTTATGGTTTGTGTCGAGTTGTCCTCTCAAAGCCTCATGCAGTCATGGGATGGACTTCTAGACTTTGTGATTAATTCACGACCCAGTGCTAGGATTATGGGTATGACTAGGATTATGGGTATGGGTATGCTGCTGGGATTATGGGTGTGAGAGCTACACTCAGCACAGGGCAGACAGCCTGAATGCAACTTAAGGGAGACAGACTTGCTCTCTGCAGCCACTGTTGGAGCTACTCTTCCCACTTGCTCTTGTTGTTTCACTGTTTGCCACCACCACGAGCTGCTGCCTTCTGCCATGTGCCACTCTGCCTTGGAGCCAGCTAAGTATGGAGTGAAACTTCCATATCTGTGAGCTAAATAAAACTTTTCTTCATTTTTGGTGTCACATAGTTTGTCCCATCCCCAAGAGAAAAGTAACCAAGACACACACAATCTAAGACCAACTACCTTTTCACAGGAGCATCACCTGTCTGCTCATCCACATAATCTCGCTTGAGTTCCTCAGGGACATCACTGTCACTGTCATACTCTTGATAGGCACTTTTTTCCTGTTCATCAGATTCATACTGAAGAGAACATAGAGAGACATCCAACAATAGAGACAAAGAGACACCTTCGTGAGGGTCTTTCAACAGAATAAAACTTCAATTTTTCTATTTCTTCCTCATCCTACATTAGTCAGCTCAAACTGCAAACAAAAATATACTTACAAAGGTTGTAAATGTCTAAAATAAAATGAAATATCCACTATACAAGAGCAAAAACAATAACACACCTAAGAGATCTCAAATGAGGAAACAATTATACATTTGGTCTTTTTAACCCAAAACACTCCTGGAAATTTCATCACATTTATTTCCAACTTGCTAATTCATTATAAAGTGATTATATATCCAACTCTTGGCTTTCTGTAAGTATTAACTCATTTTTATAAATGCATACAAAGCACAGGCTGATGCTCTAGCTGATTCCTTATGACACAATTTTTGTTCCAAAAGCAGATTAAAAGACGATGCTTAGCACCTAACGGCCTCCAGAGAAAAGGAAAAATAAAAATAAAAAGTACATTTTCTCTTGAGAGGCAAGTTCCTCCACAGTATTTTCATCACCTTTTGTGCCTTGGCTCATGCCATCAAGGGAAAAGGCAGCGGAATCCACATAAAGCAAGAGCTGCAGTGACAACAGCCATTACCATCATTAATGGAAAAGTATGAGGCACAATCCTTCTTACAGCAAACACAGGGAAACTGAGGTTCGCAAATGAGATAATTTGACGAGAGCCACACAGCTAATTAGTAACAAAGGTCATCTCCATTACCTGCCTTCAAACCTTTTTCACTAACTGGAGTTACTACTGTTTTGCATAAGACAATACTTCTAATCCTATAAACATTCCTGCTAGGCAATTAAGGGCAACATTATTCTCTCAGATAAAGGGAAATGGAACAAGTGATTTACTTAGTTACTCAGGAATGGAGTAGAGAAAAAAAAAAGCAGATCATCTACTTCCTTACTCATCTCTCTGCAGAGTAAATTATATAACTATTCAGCAAAAAATCTATACTGATCCAATATTAGTAATACACTATGAAAAGAAAGTAAATATAAAGGTAGAATGTTTTGGAAGACAGTATCATCGAGGCATATTGTAAAGTCTCTATATAAACAGCAATATTGTAGGTATGTAAGCACGTTTTAAGAGATGAGGGATAATAAATCTAACAAATTAGTTTGCTCATTGGACAGAACATTTTTAAATTAAAAAACTCACTTGCATTTCACAATGTCTGTTAAGAGCACCACATACCCCATTAGAAGCCAAGACATCTTCGGTCTCTTCATCTTTGTGATTGGCCTGAATTTCAAATGGATTTCCACCGCTGCAATACTGCTCAAACAAAGTCACTGTCTTTGATGATGCTGTAACAGGCTGCTTACTAGGCGAAACCGATGGGGAACGAGACTGCTCCATGAACTTAAATTCCTAAACATTAAAAAGGAAACCAGAGAGGAGAATGGAGGTTAAAGGACAGGTAGGGAAACGGGAGAAAAAAAATAAAAAATCAAGTTACATCATGTACAGGTACAAATTTGCCTATTTCAGAAAAATAGAAAAAATTCTACTTTCTGTTTTATGATGAATGTGTCTATGCCTAAAAGCACACCAGTAAACTTAATAAAAAAGGAAACCAGGTACCTTTTAGGAGCAACAATAAAATTCACGTACATAAACATATTCTATTAATGTAAACACAGAGCAAGTTAAAAAAGTCACAATTTTCAATTATTCACTTATAAACCTTTCAAGTTTTCTAAAATCACAGTCTTGGAAATACATATTTAAATGTTTTCCTAAAGACAACTCAGTCAGTGAGATCACTTAAATAAATATAACCTGTGTAGAGCTAGAGAAAGCTAATTAGATTTTAAGCTAATTAGATTAAGTGGATAAGTAAAAAATGAAATGATCTCAAAAGCTCATCACAACTGCAAACTACTGATGTCCTAGTTTACCAAAATTTAATAAAGATTTTTCCATATCAAAGGACATCAATTGCAAATTTAAATGTCTTCATACTAAATATTCAAAAGGTATTCTTAAATTCCTAGAAAGTTCATTGGTTGATCAAAGTTTTAAATGATACATGTACATTTTATTTTTAAATTTGAACTACACAGCTGGGCATGGTGGCTCATGCCTGTAATCCCAGCACTTGGGAGGCTGAGGCAGGAGGATTGGTGCGAGTTCGAGACCAGCCTGGGCTACAAAAGTGAGCTCAAGGCTGGCCTCAACTGCATAGCAAGACCCTGTCTCAAAAAGACAAAAAAAAAAAAAAAAATTGAACTACACAAATACTCAGATCCACAATCATGCCATAATTTGTATAATTTTAAATAAGGGTCCAATATAAGCTTGAGACAAATTTCTTTAAATGTCTATAAGAATATATGCGTCAAACAAACAACAAGTTATGAACAGTTTTCATGGTAGCTACCTTGAAGGAAATAATGTTCATTTAGAGATTTCAACATGCTTCTTTTGAAAAGCTGTCTTATCCCAAATATGCACGCACATATTCATAAACAATTGGATGGTTAGATAACAATGTAAATGAACAGTCTAAAATTAATTTTAAATTTACAATACATAATAATGTTAAGGAAATATTTTACATCAGAATTTGTAACTTCTATGTTAATGTTATTGTTATTTTGTACTACTAAGTAAAATCAGTGTTAACTTATTGTCTTTGAAGCATTTATTAAGATAGTTGAGGGTTCTTAATACTTTGATATTAGGAAGGCATACATAAGGATAAGTAGTTATTATATATGAATGGAAAGACTACCACTTCAAAAAAAATACTAAGTATGTATCCTATTTTTTGTTTTTTTGAGACAGGATATTTTTGTGTAATTCAGACTAGTCTTGAACTTCCTATGTAGCCCACACTAGCCTCAAACTTATGGCAGTCTCCTGCCTTGGTCTCTCAAGAGCTAGAACTATAGGCATGTGCCAATACACCCAACTCTAGTCACATATTCTTTACATTTATCAACATTAACAGGGTCTGGGGAGTTAGCATGGCAGTTTCAGCATTTGCCTGGTAAATGGAAGGACCTTGGTTTGATCACACACTGTTTGGGTCCCACCCTGGGTGAGCCACAAAACTGGGTGTGGTGGTACATGCCTATAATCCCAGCACTGGGGAGGCTGAGACAAAAAGTTTGCCACAAGTATGAACCATGTAGCGAGACCCTGTACCAAATAAATAAATAAGATTTTTTAAAGAGAAAAAAAAAAAAAAAAAGATTAAGAAACTTGCTTCTAGAAAGTTATGCCTCTCAAAGGCAAAATATAAATACATTGTACTAGCCAGGCGTGGTGGCTCACACCTGTAACCAGCACTTGGGAGGCTGAGGCAGGAGGATCGATGTGAGTTTGAGACCAGCCTGGGCTACAAAAGTGAGTTCAAGGCCAGCCTGAACTGCATAGCAACACCCTATCTCAAAAAGGAAATAAATAAATAAATAAATTGATTGATTGATTGATTGATTGATTGTACTACCAAAACATAGTTCTACATATACGCACTACAGTTCGATGCTTGGTATTTGTACAGCACAAACTTCCACACAGGCATTCTCATTTATAATGTGTTTCAAAGGAAAAAGAAAAAAAATCAAGCCAACTAAACACTTCTTCACAGATGATTTATTCTACAAGAATTTAAGAAAAAAGAAAACTTAGTGCCTCTTTTATTTCTGTGACATTTTCTCAATACAGACAAATTAAAGAATTGTAGTCTAATTCAAGAACCTATTAGTCCCTTCAAGACATGAGTTCACATATTTAAGTACTGAAAATGTTTCTATCAAACAGTACCAAAATACAATGAATAAGTTTCTAAAACATTTAAATATAGCAGTAGACCATCTTTTGAATTTGAAAGAGAAAAATACAAATGTAACAGTAACTCTTTTTAGGCAAGAGTTTTCCTAACGCATGTAAGCTGAATTTTGTAAAGAGAGATTTTTCATATTCATAAAAGCTCATTCTCATAAAAGGGGCTTGCTATGAGTTGACTGTCCTAGTGGGGCAGGGGATATAGCTCAGCACCATAGCAAGCGTAAGGTCCTGTGTTCAATTCCCAATACCAAAAGAAAAAGAAAGATAAGACATTGCTCTTTAATTTGGTGATTTTATAAATACTCACATTTACCTGTATAAAGAAAAAGATACCAAAGTGATTAAAACATTTTTGTTCCTAAGAAAAACTTACATGAAGTTGGAGGATACTGAAATTCGACTTAACAGGACAAAGTTCCCAGGTCTCATTCTCTAAGAACATTCTCAGTTCATCAAGTCGTGTTCTTAAGAAAAAAAAGAAAGAAAGAAAGAAAAGCAACACTTTTAAGAAAAGTATACTGGGCCAGGGAGATATCATGGCATTTCATTTAAGGGATGATGCTAAAAGCTTGTCATAGATTTACAATGCCCTTAGCTAATCCTCTGTGAAAGGCAGAACATAGAGAAATCCTTATAGATTCTGAGGTCACAGTAGGTGACGCATGCTTTCCATTAAACAGGATGGGTCATAACCATACTTACTGAGGCACAATATCAACACAGTAACTCTTCAAAGACCTTTAGCCTATCCCAACACAGCATTTACAAATGAAGCTATGCCATGCTGATCTCTTCTCTAACACTTTTGCTCTATCTACCCTACATAATCTGCAGGTTATATAGGGAGTCACAGAAAAACAAATGCTATTTCCAGGGAAAAGGACAGGAGCCTGACTTCTACAATCGCAAGCTGTTGCTACCATGCTAAAATGAACTCTAGATATTTTTAAATCTACGTATTCTAAAATTGAGGCAATGAATAGATAAATCTATGAAAAGCAGGAGTTAATGGGCAAGTGTTTTATGATGACTATTATAGGATAGATAAAATAACACATGTAAATAAATAGAAGGGAAAGGTCTGAGTAACTGCAATAAAAACAATTTCATGACTTTTAATAAGAAATAACAATGCGACACTTTCAAAACATGTTAGTAGTACATTCCCAATATTGATACAATGCATATTGTTCTCCTCATAGTAATTATTCCAAGCACAGGATGCAGACATGATAAATTTTTCTAATCATTATTGATACAAAAATTTCTTATTGAACAAAGAGAAAGTAGTTGTATACCTAGTCCAATATTTCATAATTGTAGTGGGTTACTGGCAGAACTGGCAATGTTATAACCTATTGATTTAAGCCTTTTACAGCTCAACACACTAATACATCTTTACTTTTTATGCCTCGAGGTTAAACTTTTCTGCTGGGTGCTTAAGGCCAAGTTCAAGCAAGACCTGTATAACAAAACATGTAACCTTTGTATCTCCCAAGGTCAGTTAAATCCCCGCAGGATTTACCTTGAAACCATGTACAGTACTTTGTAGAACTGTTGTCAGTGTCCATTATGTAGATGAGTCATGGCCACTGCTTCACCAGTTTGCTCTCTGGGAAAGCCCACTCTCTAGGTGACTCTCCTTAGTCACACTATACATCATCTATCCCTTTCCTCTGTGGCCTCAAAATCTCTTTGAACAGAAAATCTGGGACACCACTGAGTTATAGATGTTACAGCACAGGTTCTCTTATGTATGTCCTGAGTCCTCACTGACCTTGAAGAGCTAGGGCCAAAATATTAGCTATCCTTGGAGTTCTTTTTCTCTAATTTTTGGTCTGTAAACTTATTAACCCTCCAGAAGAGAAGCTTAGTGATACTATTACTCTACAATATAGGTACTTGAGGTTAACATCACTGTATCCTGAATATCAAATGTCTTAGACTTAACTTGGAAATAGTATTTTCTATCAATCATTTGGTATTCTAATAAATTGCTATAGAATGTGATAAAAGCAGTTATACATTTTTACACAGAAATTTAGAAATTTACACGTATACAAAATTGTAGCTGGTCAATCCTATGGCATTTTTCCTTGTCTCTTACTCTCTTTCAATACCTTTTTGTTTTGTTTTGTTTTCTTATAAAGCAGCCATTTACTTGAGAGAGTATAGTAGCAAATGAAATTACATTAGAATCAGCACACATCTAAAAGACCAGAATGACAGGCATTCCAAGAATAGTTTTAGTACTACACATTGCTATCCTGTGTAAAAAACCTATTGGAGGTTCTTAGAACCATTGTCTAATTCATCCTGTGTATGTAAGTGCATGGTTTTGCCCCTGACATGTTTCCTATCTTTTCTGCTTGCAGTCTCTTCATTGTTTAACCCTTAAATTCTTGATTTCCATTCAGCAGTGTTATGCCTTTCCATTTTTGTTTCTTCTTATGAGTTCTTATACTAGGCAAACCATATGATATACATGTAGGTCTGATTTATTTCATTTATGAGTATATGTTAAGGATACATCCACTTATATGTGAAGTTTTCTAGTTCATCATTCTTTATAGCTGAGTAATATTCCATTATATAAAAACACCACATCTTTTTCAACCATTCTTTAGATGATAGGCATTTTGGTTGTTTCCAAGATTTGGCTATCACAAATTGTGCTGCTATGAACATAGGTGCACAAATATCACCATAATATGATGTTTTCAGTTCTTCTGGAGAAATTCCCAGTAGGGGCCTAGCTGGATTGAATGGGATTTCCAGCTCTAGTTTTTTAAGGAGTCTCCATGCTGCTTTCCATAATAGTTGCACCAATCTGCATTCCCACCAGCAGTGGAGATGGGTTCCTTTTCCCCCACAGCCTCTCCAACATTTGTTCTTGGTTGATTTCTTTATGGTAGCCATTCTTTCTGGGGTGAGATGGTATCTAAGTGTTGTTTTAATTTGCATTTCACAAATGGCTACTGATATGGAGATTTTCTTCAACGGAGTGAAAAGATAACCCATAAATTTTGAAAAAATTATAACTAATAAGCACTCAGACAAAGGTCTTCTATCTAGAATTTATAAAGAACTAAAAAACATTAGGGTCCTCAAATTCAAAGACCCAATCCAGAAATGGGCATCTGAGATGAACACACACCTCTCAGAGAAAGAAATTCTACAAGCCAATAAAAGCAAATTTTTTTAAAGTTTCAAATATATATTCCAGAACTGAGCAACACAACACCTCCAATTAAAAACTAACAGTCAAGCCAGGTGTGGTGGCTCACACCTGTAATCCCAGCACTTGGGAGGCTGAGGCAGGAGGATTGGTGCGAGTTCGAGACCAGCCTGGGCTACAAAAGTGAGCGCAGGACCAGCCTCAACTGCATAGCGAGACCCTGTCTCAAAAAGACAAAAAAAAAAAAAAAAAAACTAACAGTCAAAGTCAAACAGCAGACTAGGGATATCAGAAAATAGTGCTAATAAACACAAAATCAGAGAGATAGCTCAGCGGTCTAAAGCACCTGCTTAGGCAAGCTTAGGCAACCGCGGGGACCCAGATCAATCCCCAGCTCCACATGCTGCACCAGCCCCACCCCCAGGGCTGGCTGAGTAGGCCATAACATAAATCAGTCAATCAATCAATCCCAAAATCAGATCAATAGAAACTATCCAAACTCAAACACAAACTGAAAACTAAAGAAGAGTCAGAAAAGATACTAAGAGAGGTGTATCATGTTGCTACAGACATTGGCACTTGGGGAGCCACCAAACTCCCAGGTATGAGGATGGATAGATACAAAACCCAACCATGGGAGGGCAACTTGAAGATGACGCCCATCACACAAAATCCACTAATGGGCATTCAGAAAAGAAGCACAGCTGCTTTTTGATCCAGGCACTGCCTATAGCCAGGTCTGGCAAACAGACCACCACAGTGCAGACTGCCCCCAGAGAAGAAGCCCATGGCAGCTGCTCCTAGCTGCCTATCACTCTACAGGCTGGCAACTCCTGCACAGAGCCACTGGCCTAACTCCTAATGGGACATGGAACCCATAAAGTTAGACACCCACATGACAGCGCCTCCTCAGATCACAGTGCTAAGGAAAACACCAGCCAGAGAATCACTCAGAGGACAGAGACTGAATTAGGACTGCTAAGCCCTAGGAACTGATTGGCTCCGACCCAGAACCAAGCTCTCAGGGGCCAAGAGACAGAACTCCAAGGCCTTGCAGTGGCTGTGAGGAGCAGGATCCAGGTTGAGGAACACACTGCTGTAGTGCCAGATCAGGCACCCTCTCTCTGTCCCACAAACACTGGTGAGCTCTCCTCTACTTGGGGCTTCCTCCTGTCACCATCCAAGGCTTCTGAATTCCATGAAGAGGGGTCCTTTTCCATTCAGTTCTAAGCATGCAGAATGCACACACTGAAAAAGGCCCTTTGTGAAGCTGAACAACTGAGACACAGGATCACCTGGTTGAAGGTGGGGAAGGAAGGGTATGAGGAGAAAACTCGTATGTGTTCTTTTGTATGCTACCTGCCGCTCCCCTCCCAGACCTCTAAAGACACAAGTCAGACTGAAATCCGTAAGCAGGAGTAAAGCTTTGACCCAAGAGTAAAGGACATGGAGAAAAAACATTAAACATGAGGCAGAAATAGGGACCCTGGTGCATGCCAGTAATCCCAGCCCTTGGGAGGCTGAGGCAGGAGGATCACTCCGAGTTCAAGATCAGCTTGGGCTACAAAAGTGAGCTCAAGACCAGCCTGAACTGCATAGCAAAACCCTGTTTCAAAAAGACAAGAAAAAAAAAAAAAAAGGGGACCCTGCATTCTCCCTGACCACAAGGAATGACAGCAGCTGCTGGTCAGAGGAAGGCTGGGCGACCTGCATATCAAGAGTCAGGAAGCTGAGAAGCAACCTGGGTAGAAGCAAACGGAGGCTGTGGTAGAAATTTGACAGGAGGTTGAGGCTGCTACCTGTTGGCAAGAAGAGTGGGAGACACACCAGGGTTCTGACAACAGAGGCTCCCAGATACAGCAGCTCCTTCCTGTCTTTTCTTTCCCTCTCTGTTCCTCTCATCTGTCTCCTTTTCCTTTCTTTCCACTGCTTTATTCATTCATTCTTTTGTTCAATTTGTGTGATTTTTGAGTGGTAGGCCTTTGTACACATGTGGGTTTGGCAATAGCGTGCATGCATTTTCTATGGTAGACTGTAAAACGTTCCACGCAGATAGGACACAATGCCCACTTCCAAGTTTGTTTCTCGGGTGTCACCTCACCTGTCAGCTCAACAGCTGGATATGGCCTCCTTATGACGGCTCGCACCTCCCACCTACGATTTCTCATTCGTTCCTTGTCTCCATGATTCCCCCTCAGATCTTCTCCTCTCTGTTCCTTCCCCCTACTTATATTTTATTGTTTTTCTTTCCCTCTCCCTTTTTATCTATTCTTGTCCTATACATAAAAACTCCTGTGATTAACCTAAATATGGCAGCACCTTAACATCTCATATTAGTTTTCCCCTCACCACAGATTATTTTATAGGGCTTTTAAAATAAGCGTCGCTGTTAAGTCATTAATTGGATTCCATCTCTCCCTTCTCCTCTTCATTATCCATTTAAACTCCCTCCCCCAAGCGCTTCCTTTAGTTCTTCTCTCCTACTCTCACAATTATTCCTTCTTTCCTGCTATATAAACCTTAATCATTACTTTTTATTCTATATTTTAAGGGGCACATATGTATGACCAATTACTAAACATTGTGCGCTTTGTCTCCATAGTGTTTTACATGTTCTATCAGGTTTTCAAGCAAGCTCCTTCCTTATCTTCTAAGATGAGGTTTTTGCTAGTTTAGAAGTTAGATAAAATTGCCTCTGTTTTACTTGCAAGTCTCTCCCTTTACATCTTTCCCCAGTCCTCATACACATTCACAAACATTTTATCCTCCACTCTTTTATTGGTATAAAAATAGTGTCCCTAAAAAATAATTTTTTATAATCACTGTACACTTAAAAATTTTTATTAGTATACGTGTGCAGTATATAAAGCTTGCAATCTTTTTTACTTTTATTTCTTTGTCTTTCACTTTTCCTCAATTTTTATTCTATTTAAATTTTAAAATCCTTTTCCTATCTCCCAGCCTTTTCCTACCATTACTAATCCTTTGTAACCATGGTTATTTGAGGATTAGAAAATTCGCCATCCAGGCTCTAAATTATATGCCAATACACAATAGGTATTGTCAGAAGTCCTTTTCTCTCTGCAATTCGGCATCAGGGGTCTCTATTAAGTGACAGGACTTTCTAGCCCAACTAATACTCAATACAAAAACAGAAAAATTAGAATAATTTTGCCAATAAATATGGCAACAAATGATTTAGAAGATTCATAACTTCCTAAAAGCTACTGTCAGAAGCACTGAGGTGGAAGAGGCACAGGCCTCGAAAATTAAATAGTTAAAATATTTGAAGAGAATAAAAAAGAAACAAGCAAATACACAAAACATGCAATGAACTTAACAGAATGTAAATAAGGGATTAATAAGATGTTCAAGGAACTTTAAAAAGACAGAAGAATCTGATTAAATTAAAGAAGATAATGCAGGATGTGAATGAACACTTCAGTGAAGAAATTACAAGTTACAAAGAAGAATCAAGCAGAAATGAAAAGCATTGTGAAAAGTCACATCAATAGATATGATCAGTTAGATAAGTATAAATGGAGACTGCAAGGACAATATCATGAAAGAACCCAGAAAAGGAACCAGCAACAAGGCCCAGCACATGAGTGACATTACCCTGGGCCAATCAGAAACTCTTTTGACCAACCAACCAGGCCCAGTGTGCCCAGTGTGGAAAACTGCTGCAGAACTCCCTGCAGAGAGATTAGAGATAAGACTCATCCTGCTTATCCAGGAGCAGAACATCTTGCCAGAGTGGCACAGCAGGTTTGCCTCCAAGGACTGCAACAGGAAGAAGTGGAGCTCAGAGGCCAGACCCAAGCCACACCCACCTGGAAGATTTTGAACTTGGTAGATCCAGATCTGGTGCTAAGGTAAGAAGTCTACCAAAGCTGTAAACCAAAAGTCAGAAAGCACGGCTACACATAATGACAGAGAGAAGGAGCAAAATGCGCTCTCCGGCCCCAATCCCACCCAGAACGAATACAGGAGACAATAGCATAGAAGAAATTGGAAATCATACACCTGAAATCTCTGAAATAATAGCATCTGAAGTAAAGAAACAACTGCAGAAAGGCATAGAGGAAATCAGATCAGAAATAATTTCTGAAGTAAAAAAAGAAATAATACCTATAATAAAAGTACTAAGTACTTCTAAAGACAATCATAAAAAAAAATACAGCAGAATAGAAAAATGATGGAATCCTTGAATGAGCAATATAGGAAAATAATAGAATGTATGAAGCAGATACACAGTGCTGTACAGGAACTTAAAACCTCAATCACAAGCTGGCAAAACCGTTTCAATAAAAGTGAAAACAGACTTTCAGACCTTAAAGACACCATTGCAGCTAGTGAAGAGGTTAAGAAAAGATCTCAATAACAACTAGGATGCAAGAAAAAAATAATCCAACATCTGCATGACGATGCAAAGATGAACAATGCAGACTAATGGGCATCAATGAGAAAAAGGAGTCTCTACAAATGATATAAAAAGAATATGGACAGAAGTAACAGCAGAAAACTTCCCAAATATGGGGAAACAATCTGGGATTAACTTGCTCCCCTTAAGCCACCCATATGTATTACAATGTTATGGGTCAACTTTCTGTAGTAGCAAAAAAGAAAATAATAAGTAGTAGCGTTTCATGTTGTTTCCTTAACACTGTTTCCCCAAGGTTTATCCAACTACGTTGAAAAATATTTTGAAACATTCTCTTAATTCAATTATTAAACTGAAAGGTTTGGGTCTTTCAAAATAATTTGCTCAACAGTTTATAATCACAGAGAAAACCTGCACCTAAGGGGGGCATAAGAAGCACTAAGATATGCTGCGTACATGTAAATTTTGTGCCTGAGAAAACAGAATTCCAAATCCTGACACTTCCTGGAACCAAGTAACAAAATAACCCAAATACTACAAGTTCCAAAGGAAAAAGATAAAACTCAATTCAAATAAAAAAATGTATGTAAGGGAAAGATCAGGGCCTAGTTTTCATGGAGAGGTCTAATAAACATTAATTCTCTTTTCCTTTCAGTACTCTTTTAGGCACACAACATACTGCTGTATGAACATTCTTCCCCATCTCTGTCCACCCACAAAAGCCATTCTGAATTACAGAAAGCAATGCATACACAATCTTGGCAGTGTAGTTCTACATTCAGAATATCACAAACTCTCTTCTAAAGCCTTCTTCCTAAAAGGCAGATGCTGTCACCGCGTACTGCTTCTGATTCAGCTTCCTTCTTTCTCAAGTCATATACAGGGTGCACGAAACAGAACCCAAATTCTTACTGTGAATCTTGAGGTAGTGATTATCTTTGATGCGTAAAGAAATCAGTTCAATAGTCAGACCCTCTCAAGAAAGAATATATTGATTGACTATTAATAATTAATGAGGACATCTTATCATATTTTTGGTGAAACCACCTTCAATATCCTACAAAGAGCTATAAGAATGTAATCATTCAGCATCTGCTTTGACAAGCATAGGGACCAGGGTTCAAACCCCAGGCACCACATGCTGTGCCCACCCTGCCCCCAGGCATGCTGAGTCAGCCACCAAGACCAAGGTGGTGCACACCTGTAATCCCAGTGCTGAGGAGGCTGAAAATAGGAGGATCACTACAAGTCTGAGCTGCGTAGTGAGACCCTGTACCAAATTAAAAAGAAAAAAGAAAAAAGGTGAGGCAAGGCAAGGCAAGGCAGGAAATGTAATCATTCAAAAGTAATTGTTTTAAATCAACTAATACTATTAGGTCAGACTTTTGACAAAAATATTTTCATTGCCTAAATAAATTTATTCACACTATATCAGAGTTCTCACCTATGGTAGTTCTTGAAATAATTGACACTTTGTTTTCTAATAGATTCTTGTAAAACTTCAGACTTGCTACCACAAAATTCTTCTCCAACTTGCATCAACCTAGTTGGATAGAAAGATTTATGTGAATTTTAGCAATATCCTTACAGAGAAAAAAAGCCCACACTCTCCTTCAAAGACAAAAAACATAAAAATTTAGTGATTTCAAGAATTTCCAAAGTTCAAAAATTCACGTTTTATAAACATCCAAAGGCCAGAAATATTTAAACACATGCACACACAAACCAACCAGCAATTACTTATGAATGCATAAATTATCTACATTTCTGTGAAGAAAATTTACATAATAACACATTAATTCGTGCTATCTCTGATTATCATGGTTGAATGATTCAAACTAAAGAATAAGACAAGATTAAAACACTACCTGCTGATTATATCCAAAACAAAGATGAAATCATCGTATTTGAATATAGACAAATCAGTTCCAAGTAAGTAGGTTTTTACTTTTAGCTGAACGTCCTATAAGACAAAAAAACAAACACTGCAAATACCTACAACATAAAAATTCAAGTTCTTAGCACCATTTATTTTAAGTTACATAAAAAAATGACACAAGCACATATTTTTAACTCGATGAATAATATCTTGGCCAGTAGGCAACATTCTTAGGGCAAAATAATAGTGACAACTGTATGAATATCAGATACAAAATAGAAACAGTTGAAATCATAAAGTTCTAAAAAGATGCACATACAAGCACAAAGAATTACATCCTCATAATAGATATGAAGACAAAAAGCATTTTTATGCATTTGGTTGCATGAATCTTTATGCAAGTTTGGTTGGTCAGACCTCCCCAAAATAATTCAAAACTAAATAACTATATGACGTGACTAAATACAAGACAATATATAAAACTGTTAACTTTCATGTAACTTCAAGAGTTGGAAGTTTTCACTTCACACAGAGGCTCACACATAGTGGGAATAATCTTTTTGTGTTTTAATTTTTAGTAGAAATAATCTTAAGAAACATAAAACATTTAAGAAAGCAATGGGGCTGGGGAGATAGCTCTGAGGCACAAGTGCCTGCTGGGCAAGTGCAAGGTTGTGAGTTTGAACCCTGGTCCCACAAAAAAAAAAAAAAAAAAAAAAGAAAGCACTAATAACTCTAATGACATACAAATAGATCTGAATCAACTGTAAGTAATGGAATGACACGGGTCACTAACCAGTAAAACAAAGGCAATTTTTTTCAAATTAATGTTATGTTCAATAAAATTCTAACAAAAACAACCAGAAAACATTTTTGAATCATTATTTTAAAATTCACATACAAGAATAAGAAGTCATAACTGTTTTTTTAAAAAAAACTAAAGCTTTGTAAAGGTTGAGTAAAAGTTATATTAGAAAACTTGTGCTACTTATGTTAAAACTACCTCAAAGAATGTTTGCATTCCTTTTTGTACCTCGTGGCTAGACTTTTCTGCTAGATGGTTAACACTAAGATAAAGCAAGACCTATGTTACAAAAAATATGTAACTTTTGTATCTGACAAGGTCAGTCAGGTCCCCTCAGGGTTTACCCTGAAACCATGTACTGCAGTTTTTAAAACTTTTGTCAGTGTCAGCCATCTGGATGAATCATGGCCACTGCTTGACCATTTTGTTCTCTGTGGAAGTCTTAGGGAATATTTTCTCTCTAGGTGACTCTCCTTAGGCACACTGTACATCATCAATCACTTTCCTCTATGGACCTATAATCTCCTTGAGCAGGAAGTTTAGGACTCCACTGAATTATAGGCTGTTACAGTACAGGCTCTTTTATGTCCTCTGTTCTCAATGTCCTTGAAGGGCTAGAGCCAAAATATTGGCTATACTTGAATCCCTTCTTTTTCTCTAATTATTTTGACTGACAACTTAAGTTGTTAAACATCCAGAAGAGAAGCTTGCTGATATTCTTCCCTATAACACAGGCACTTGAGCTTAACATAACTCTTTCTGAATATCAAACACTTTACACTTAACATGAAACAGGTATTGTCTGCATCTTGTACTCTGAACAACTATGACAAAGACAACACTATGTAATGTATTAACTATTGTAGAAATAATAATAAATTTTTAAAAATAAGTAAATAAAATAAAATAGTACTGCATTTCTTGAAAAAGGAGTGTTTGCAATCTATGAAAGAAATAAAAACAAATAACAAAAATAATGCATAATTTTTTTTACGTTGTAGGGGATACAACTAAAACACAACCCAAAACTGTCTTTAAAAACTCTATGGCCTAACGTTTACCAGGCAGATATATGCAAAATAAAAGGCATGAGCAGTAATAAAATACATCAAACCAACCACAATGCATTGCAACATTACCTCAGAACAACAACAAAAATTCTATTATCTTAATCAGTGTAGATAATTATGTGCATAGAACATGAAATGGTGATTAACATTTCAGCATCAACATGGCTTCCTAACATAAAAAGCAAAAGTTGTTAGAAGTAAAAGTTTGGCAAAGCTATAATCATTCTAGAAGGGTAAAACTCTTTCACAACTGTACAGTTTAAGAAATAAAGATAAAAACAAATAAGAGAGAAAGCAGAATAATATACTTAACAAATTTGATTTAATATACATACAGAATCTAATTTATAACATAAGGAACTACATAACAACTTTCCAAATATTCCAGGATGAATTTTAAAAATGGGTTTAAAATTAGGACTGGCCAAATAACTCAGCGAATTAGAGAACCTGCAAGCAGGCACAGGGATGGGTGGTGGGCAGTGGGGGTGCGGGTCCCCCATCCTGGGACCTGCCATGCTGGCCCCACCCACTGTGAGTCTGATCTAGTAATGAGACCCTCAACACCCTGCAGACCCTTCCCTAAAATACAAAAAAAAATTTTAATAAAAAAAAAGAAAAATGGGATTTTGTTTTGTTAATTCTGTTTATTTGCATTTCTTTACTTTTTCACTCAAATGAATGTATAATATATAAATTATGTAGGTTAGACATAACATCCTTTTGTAGTGTACCTTGATCATTTCTGAGGTTAGAGAAGATATAACTTTGTACCTCCCACATTCTAGCCAGATGCAGAAATCTTAAGTCAACTTACATTCATGAACCAGTACAACAGTATTACAGGCTACAGGCAGATAAAGATGCTCAGGCTTGAAATTCAGAACACAGCAATTTATACTAAAAGCACAAACTCCATCAACAGGTCAACTGCTTAAGTGCAAATAGTTTACTAAACTTTACCAGGTATCACTCTGTTGGGAATGCCCCCCGCTGCCAAACTGAATGGAAACTAGCCAGATAGTTGAAGGCACACTGCACTACCAGAACTTCTACCATGGATGCTATAATTTCAACTCTGTACAATAAGATTCTATTAGAGAACTAAATTAGAAATGACTGCTATCTTACCCTGGACATATATTTAATGAGTACCTTTTCCTTTAAGCATAATACTCAGAAAAAAAAAAAAAAAAAGCACAAACTCACAGTTCATGGTCAATAATTGGTTTAAAATGGTCATATAAGAAAATACAGATGTTGAATCTCTTGTAACTATCAAATAATTTTTAAAATATGAAAGTATAATTTTAAAAAGGATGCCTAATATAAAGTTGGCAAAAAACAGAAGAGGACTAAACTACGAGTTACATGATTCTTAAAGAAATTTGTTTTCAAGATATATTTTCCTAAACAACTGACTTCCAATTTAAAACTCAAGACACATTAGGAAAACCAAAAACACATTTTAAAAGATAACAAGGGGCTGGGGAGACAGCTCTGTGGCACAAGTGCCTGCCTGGCAAGTGCAAAGTCATGAGTTTGAACCCCAGTCCCACCAAAAAAAAAGATAACAACATAGCTATAGAGTCTATATAGTTTTTTCAGGTTTAGAGTCCAAACTCAAGTTTCCCCTGAAAGAAATTACACTTTGATCCAGGAAATATCAAATTTTAATAAATTAAAAAATTATCCGACTCACCTGTTGAGCCTTTAAGGTAAAAGAAAATCCTGAAAAGGTATTACTATGGTCTAAATGTTTGGCTAAACCCCCACCCCTGTCTCTGATGACATGGGGCCTTCATGTGGAAAGAGGTCAGGAAGGTGAAGGGCTGGGGTTGTGTCCTCCTCAAGGGAGCCCATCGGGCATGTTTTCCTTCTTCTTCTATGGAGAACACAGCCAGAAGGCACCGTGCATAATCCAAGAATCAGGACCTCGCCCCTCACCAAGTCTGCCAGAGCTGTGATCTTAAACTTCTCAACCTCCAGAACTCATAACCATGTAAGATTCCCCCAACACACAATGATCGTTAAGAAAAAACACTAGATCATCACTCATATTTAACCTACTTAATTATCCATTTCCTAAAATAAAGAGAAAATTAGGAAAATATGAATGAAATAAAAAAACACAAAACTTCTCAGGAAGGAAGTAGAAATTGCTGTAAAGGTGCACATTTACTAAGCCAATAAAAGTAAAAATTTAAATGAAGAATACATGAAAGTTTCCAACGAATATTTTAAACAAAAAGACTTTGCTTATTGCCATGTGTATAGTCCATACTACAATAAATTACAGAAATTAAATAGCCCAGCTTCAAAAAAGAAATCGTTTGATAAAATTTGAAAAGAATGAGTACAGAAAATTTAAAAATTAAATTCTAAACATCCCCAATATGAACAATGTCATTGCTTCTGTAAAAAAAATTTTAAAAACCAAACCTGCCATATTCGCGTAAGTCCATGTTCTAATTTCTTTTTTACATATCCACGATCAAAATTAGTTTCTTCAGTATCTATCATATTATTTCCTTCTGAAAATAAAAGAGGCATATGTTTCAGACTGAATTCAATATTTTTTCCAAACAATTTCCATTTGGTCTCTCATGTTTGTGGGCCAATGTAAGGCAGAAAATTCTATATATCCAATTCTTATACATTCAAAGCAGTGTAAAACAACAGGTGCTAGAAGTAAAGCCACTTAATAAGCAAGCTTAGACAGTGAATCACTGTATATACCTAATGCCACTCAGCACAGATAAGCCTGCAGCAGATTCCAACCTATGCAGTGTGGTCCCAGCAAACAGGATCTGGATAAACACACAGCCTACTCCAAGACCACGTGGTAGACTGACATCTGGGCAATATAGGAACAATGAAACTAATTACACAGCAGAACTACTCGTGCAGTTAAGTAATGATAATAGTATGGTTCATTCCAAATAAATAATCTGACACTGTTCAGTTCAACAAGTAAAATCAATAATCTGACTCAAAACCAATTTCCTTCTAAACACAACTGAAAACACACATACACTATTTAAATTAAAGAGTACAACTTGGTGTGAATGAAGTGAGAAATAAATGAGTGTGCTATCACCCGGCACCCAGCTAGGAAGGTGTACACTAACTGGAACACAGTCTCTGCACAGCCCGGGCAGGTGAGACAGGCCACCTCTGAGTAGTATAAGAGCTTAATTATATGAATGACTTGACTGTAGGAGACAAGTCTATATGGGCAGGTTAAGCATTTTATGTAGAATATTAAGGTACTAGGCTACAATATATCAAAAGGCAGAAATTATAAGCAGATGGATTCTTTAGCTTTATGAAGTTCTGTCAAGAATAATTTTCAAATTAATGACTCTTATAATTTTATTACTGAATGTGAAGACAAAAAACTTTATCTGACCTAAATAGGTAACATTTTGGAATCATAGCTATTATCATGAAGCTACAGTGATAATCAGAGGACTTGAGTACATGCACTGGGGCTGGAGAAACTTTCCCTCTCTTATTTACTGCTTTCCATGTTTATGTTTCTTACGAATCAGATGAAAGGGTAAACTGATGCCTTTTAACTTTACCAAAATCCCACGTTCAGTCAAACAGTGCTTTATATACCATCCAACAACAGAGACCCAGCCCCTTAAAAAACTGGAAATTTCTAAAACCACTTCACAATAATTAGCTATATTAAGTTGAATGTGATTTTTAAAAATTACTTGTACAGTATAATTTATTTTATGTGTATCAATCAAAATATTGATAAAATAATATATGGCTTTTAAAAGCATTTTTATCAGCTAATCAGCTATTGCTCAAAGATGCTTAGCATACAGAATGCCTAATAATATATTTCTCAGATTTGCTCTTTAAAACTCAGATGTCAAAACCACTGTCACTTAAAGGTGTATTTTCCACACAAAGATGAGTATTTTAACTTTTTTTTGTAAAAGTCTTCATATATGTTCTGAAAGTACCAATATAATTATTAATTCTTAGGATGTAGCATTATTAGCACAATGTGAAAACTAATGAAATAGGTTAATATTAAATATTTAACAACAATTCATAGCACATTTAAAAAGATCAATATTTCAACTAGTTTGCAACTCACACTAAATAAATTTAATTTTTTTTAATGTATACAGTACAAGGTCAACAGGTCTCACTACATAGATCAGACTCAGTGATCCTCCTGTTTTCAGCCTCCCATGCACTGGGATTGCAGGTATGCGCCACCATGCCCAGTCTCATTTTCAGTCTCAGCATGACCCAGGGGCACGGCAGGCAAGGCAGGCCAGAAAACAAACCCCTACCACCTGTGCCTGCCTAAGCAGGTACTTTGATCCACTGAACAATCTAGCTGGCCCTTTGATTGATTTATTTTTTAGATAGGGTCTCACTTTACAGTTTGGGCTGTTCTAGAGCTTACAGCAATCCACCTGACTCAGCCTCCCAACTTCTAGAATTGCAGGTATGTGCCAGCTAAATAAAACATTTTTTAAAAAACTTTCCTATTACAACTTAGACTTAAAGCTGTCAGTACATATTCCTGGACTCTCACATTACTGTCTCCTTAAAAAGTACTTTGGGAACAAAGCAGAAAATATCCAGTCTTTGAAAATGGAGTTCTTATTCTACAGGCCTACATCATAAGACCCATTATGTTTACATAAGGATGTGGCATTTGTAGATTATAAAGATTGTCCCTGTTTAGGGTACCTGTGTCATATGTCAGACTTATAACTCTCCCTTGGCTGGGCAGCTTCACATGTTACGGTATAATAGAAACTTCTATTTTTCTTTGAAATAGTTTGTATGTTACTCTTAATAGTTTTAAAATACATTTGACAGGAAGTTAAAAAAAAAAGTAGTATGTGTTTTTTTTAAAAAAAATTTCCAGACATACTCTGGTACTTCTTTGTTACCTGGAAAAAAATACCAGTATATCTGATTAGCTATTTCTAGCTACATGAAGATACTGGTGTGGTAATCAGTGGCTAGTATTTGATTTTCAGTGATTATAATAAAGATTATTAGTAGTCTCAATTAAAAAGAAAATGTACTTTGGCCCAGTTAATCTCTAAAGGTCACAGAGCTTTTATAGTAGCTGAATCATTTTCTTTGATGAATATTATCTATATTATTATAGTAACACCTATAATAACTACTACATTATTATAGTAACATCTATTATCACTGTAATATCTGAATTCCTAAAGGTATCCTGTCACTTTTTATTTTCTTATTCCAGAAATGTGGTACATCTTATTTATACAGTTTTTTAAATCTTTTAGTTATTTATTTGGTACAGGTTGTCGTTACACAGCTCAGACGTGTAATGATCCTCCTTTCTCAGCCTCCCAAGCACTGGGATTACAGATGCGTGCCACCACACCTAGTTTTGGTGGCCAACACAGCATGCCGGGGATTCTAGGGCAGCACTGCTTGTGGTACCAGGGATTAAACCCAGGTCCTTGTGCTTGCCAGGCAGGCCCTTAGACCACTGAGCTATCTCCTTAGTCCCATTAGTTTGATCTTTAAAATAATATCAAAATAATTTCCTACCAGAAGCTGAAGTAGTATCTTCACTGTCATACTTTTCATGCCATTCCATAGTCCTGTAGTAGCTCAGCATAACTTCCCAGAGTGCTTTGCACAGATCCGCAAGGCAGGGAATATAGCTATCTGGTGTAACATGCTGAAGAAAATGAGAAAAGCTGATTTGCAAATTATTGTTTACTTATATAGCTAACCAAAATTAAAATGTCCCTTTCCTAATCTAATTATCTTACAAATTGCAGTAAGAAAACCACCTCTACCAACAAATTTAAAGAGAAATTAAACAATAAAATTCTCTGAATTCCCGCTTTAACATGACATTTTTGTGTTCCTTACTAATTATAGTCAGTACACCATGAATCAACTGTAGTCACAGAACCTCAGTCTACAAAATATTTCTGTATTAGGAACTGTTCTCATAAACAGCAGTATAAACTCTCTTAACTGTGTTTTCCAATAACACACTTCTAAACATACAAACCCAGCTGTCTATTTATCCTCACACTTGAGTAACAACTAGAAAAATGAGAGGTGGACTTCAGTGCAATACTCCATCTATGTAAATTCAGAAGCTTTGAGCATCTCCAAATTATTTAAATCAAATAGATAAAGATACTCCACATCTCACAGTAAAACTCCTAGGCTTGGGTGATCTCAATAGTCTAATACGAAGGCAAGACTTTTTTTCCTATCTTTTGTAAAAAGGCTTCCTATTTGCCATCCTGAAACGTTTGCTCCATCATTTGAGATTTTCCAGTATTCCTTTAGTTTCTGATATACCACCCACAACTGGTCATGGTACTAGGACACTGAAAGGCTAACACTGTGGCCTAAGTAGGCAGCTAGAAGAGCAGAGCTACAGCAAGAACAGCTACAGTGTAGTGGTTACTCAGGATGACAGAGTTGGTAGCAGTCCTCTCAAAGTTTTTCTTCCCATGGTAATCTCTCCTTCCTCAACTTCTACATTTAGCAAACATTCATGTAACTATTAAAAACACTAACTTGTTATGACTCAATACATATTTCTATACACATGTCTAATCTTTGAAACTTCAAGTAGTAAAACAAGAGTTGAGATCTGGAGTTAAACTATCCTAGAGGGTTTGATGGCAAAAACACTACAGTAGACTCTAATCTTCAAAGTCTCTCACTATCGCATGCCCTACTAATAAGGTCTAGCCAAAGAGAAATGATTAGCAAAAGAGATGCTGTAGAAAAACTTTTATAACATTGAACACCCATTGCTAACTGAACACTAATTAAAAAAGGAAAAAGACAGAATCATTGGCTATTTCCTTAAAATGAGAAAATTCCAACACATAAACTGCTGTGGTCAGAAGCAAAGGATGCTCATCACCTCTGTGACCATGCACCAAGGTTCTGGATGTTCCAGCCAATGCAATCAGACTACACGAAACATTAAAGGCAAAATGCAGGAAAAGAAGGAGACTGTTTCTGCTAATGGCACAATAACAAACCAGGATGTTCCTACAGAGTCAGTGATAAAACTAATAACAATAAGAAATGAAATCAAAGTCAAAAAACAAGTGATGCACTTCAAAAAAGATCACGACATGAATTCACACTAGAGTTAATAGTCCATATATATAAAAAGAAAAAACTCTTGAAAGTTTGAGAGGGGGCTAGGGACATAGCTCAGTACAATAAGCGCTTCTTGCCTGCCAAGTGCAAGGGCCTGAGTTCAAACCCTGGTTCTGAAAAAAAAAATAAAAATAAAAAAAATAAGTTTCAGAAACTGGATACAGAGATACAAGGGTGGAATCCCAGCGAAGTTAAGATAATAGGATGGATCAAGGTGAGTTCAAGTAGCCTAGCATCATATTGAAAACTTGACTCAAAAACAAACAAAAATGTTTGGGAAAATCCCAGTAATTCTATAGGAAAATGTGAAAGAAGGCAAACAAACACACTTCACAGTAACATAAAAAAGCCCCCCTCCTACCCCCCAAAATGGTCCCAATGTGCTCACGTAACAGCACTGCACCAAAACAGGATGATACAGTGATTAGCAAGGCCTCCTATGAGCCTCTGAGCAAGGTGTGACAGCACAGGCCTATAATCCTGGTGCTAAGAAGGCTTACACAGGAGGATCACCGAGTTTGAGGCCAGCCTGGGCTACTCAGTGAGTTGAACACCAACCTAGTCTACACAGTATGATCCTATTTCAAAAGCAAAAACAAAAATAACAACAGCACCAAAAAAGACCTAAAACATTGGCAATCATGTTCTACATTCCTTGTTGTTGCTGTTTTTTTCACTTTACTCATAATAAGACAAATAAAATCATAAAAAGAAAATTTTCACCCATCAGACTTAAAATTTTAAAACTGAACATTGAACAGGAGTCCTTCTTTAATCAAACTCTAGCCAGGCTCCTCTGAGCTACCTCTACAAACTACTTAATTATCCTAAGGCATAAAACCTGGCCTAAAAGGACCTGGACACACTCCACGACAGTTTCTAATGGCTCAAAACCACATCCCTACGATGATCCTGCCCTCCCTTACCAAGCTTCCCAGAAGAAACTAAAGACAGTCAAAATAACGTATGGTTAGAGCCAACACCTGAGGACCGGCCCCTCTTGCCCAGGCTACATGGGAAGTCAGGACCCTAACTTTCACGAGCACCAGTTAACAAACCTCAATGGCTTTCAGTCCCTTTCTTACTTTTTTTTTTTTTTTTTTGCAATTTTTCACTTCTTTATTGTATTAAGTCCCTCTCAGCCCTCTCTATAGTCCTTTGTTCTCCCTTTAAAATGTCCAGTCCCTTCTGTACAATATGAAGCCCAATTCAGTTCATGCTGTACTCTTTATACTCTTTTACTGGATAGCCTTGTGCTTGTGTCATTCACATTGTGGTGGTGCCTTCAGGAAAGATTTCTATAAGTGAGATTGGTAGTTCAAAGCAAAGCCACTCAGTCACAATGCAGCTATATTATTCGCCTACTTATTTCCTACATTATCTCTTGAGATTTGCTGAAATAGATTTGTACAAGATGCACACATAGAAATATATGTAATTTTTTTTTTAAATCTGAGGGGTCCAGAAGGATGGCTCAGTGGTCTAAAGCGCCTGCTTAGGAAAGCTTGGACGGCTGCAGGGACCAAGGTTCGATCCCCGGCACCACATGCTGCGCCAGCCCTGCCCTCAGGGCAGGCTGAGCTGGCCATAAAAATAAATAAACAAACAAACAAAAGTTCTGAAACAAGAAAAAAATAATAAAATAAAATAAAATCTGAGATAATGCAATGATGTTATACCAAGTCTTTTTCTCACTGAATCAAGAATGATTCATGGAAGCCGGGCGTGGTGGTGCACACCTGTAATCCCAGCACTTGGGAGGCTGAGGCAGGAGGATCAATGTGAGTTCGAGACCAGCCTGGGCTACAAAAGTGAGCTCAAGGCCAGCCTCAACTGCATAGTGAGACCCTGTCTCAAAAAGACAAAAAAAAAAAAAAAGAATGATTCATGGATCTAGCTAAGTCATTGGATTTGCCTGTCTGTAATTATCTTTACATATAATCATGTTCATAAGCATAAGATCAGGGTATTTTTAGCATCAAGAATTTTAATAACAGGATCATTCTTACCTGATTCTACCTTAAAACACAAACAACTGTAGAAACTATTGTATCAAATATAAATATAACAAATAGTTTAAGGAAATGGGAACAAATTAAAAAATAATGCTTTCAACAGATTCAGACCCAGATTTGTCAATCTCTGTACCCGCTAGCTGTGCTGGCCATAAACTGGATTCATCAGACGCTTTCATTTTATGATGCGACCAACCAGTGTCTGCCCTCACAATCAGTTTCTGATAGAAATTGAGGATATATTTGTGTAGGAGCAAAAGTGACAGCGGAGTAAGAAGGGTGCTCATTGTGGCACAGATGTGAATGAGAACAGTGAGGCTAGGCATTGCAGCAGTCGATTTTCTCTATCCTGTGATAATATTTTGAAGGAAGTCTTTAAATATGAACAGTGACTTTAAAATATTATAAATGAACAGTTCAGAGGAAGGAGGAGATAGAATTCCTTTGAGCAGGGAACAATTGTTCTTCCTTTAAATGGAAAGAGACTAGAAATAAAAAGGTAACCATCACTTTGCTTTATTCATGGTATTATTTTCATCTACTTTCAAATGTCAGACTAAATGAGCTCAGTGAAACTAAGCTAATTTTTAAAACAATCCTTTTAGAAACCTGGGTCAAGGTAAATATTCTGTTTTTACTAACTCTCATGAACAGAATCTCCAAAGTTCTTAAGGCAGGTGGGATCCTCTCTCTTTAGGAAATTTCTGCTATTTATTCCCTTTTACCATTGGTCAAGTTTCAAGGCTCACTTGGTTGAGCTTTTACAGATAATTTTGCAACTGAACATGCTTATATTTAGACAACTAAACTGTTTTTAAATGATTTAACTAAAGCAAAGTTTTTCTTTTTTTGAGTCTCTTGTTATTTTGGCTGTTTGTTTTTCTCGAATGTACTGCCTTATTTTTAGACATATTATTTAGGTTCATTAAAATGTGTACATTATTTTGAAATGGTGGCTCACACTTAGCAAAAATTTAAAAGGAGAATCAATTTATTCATTTCCAGAAAGGTAAAATATTCATCTTACTCCCCTGTCACATTTGCTCCTACACAAATATATCCTCAATTTCTATCAGAAACTTTGCTTACTTTTATTATTCTGTGGTGGTAGATCAAACTCAGGGCCTTGTACAAGCTAGGGAAGTGCTCTACCACTAAGCTCCATCCCACTTTTAATCAGGGGTGAAAATGACTGTCCATTACCACCAAGGGGAAATGAGGAGTCCTGACTTCCAAATCAACTTCCTTGCCATTCTAGAAACTTGTATTTGGTCCTACCTAATTTTCCACTGCAGTCTTGCACCTTCCCATTATCCTCTAGAAAAGCAAATGACAATGCTGTCTCTAAGCTTGAAGCTACCCACTTTCTTCACACTCTATCACTCTATTAACAAGAACTACTCTGGAAACAAAGTGCAAATCCAGCCATTTCTTGCCTGAAGATGTAATGCTTCTTTAAGAATGAAAAGGGGAAAACCGATTATAGATATACAGACGGTATGCACATACATGGAAAGACTAAATGAAGACGAGTGGCTGGAAACACTCAAGATGCAAGTGCAGAGAGGAATTTAGAGCTAGTAAAAGAAGCCCCAAGAGAGAAGAAAGTCAGTTTGGACTGAGAAGTTTTTACACACCAAAAGAAATTACCAACAGAGTGAAAAGACAACCCACAAATTTTGAAAAATTTTTAACTAATAAATACTCAGGCAAAGATCTTCTATCTAGAATTTATAAAGAACTAAAAACCATTAGGGTCCCAAAATTCAAAGACCCAATCCAGAAATTGGCATCTGACATGAACACACATTTCTCAGAGAAAGAAATTCAACAGGCCTATAAATACATGAAGAAATGCTCCACATTGCTAGCCATTCGTGAAATGTAAATCAAAACATCACTCAGATACCATCTCACCCCAAAAAGGATTAGCTACATAAAGAAATCAACCAACAACAAATGTTGGAGAGGCTGTGGGGAAAAAAGAACACTTTTCCACTGCTGGTGGGAATGCAGACTGGTGCAACTATTATGGAAAGCAGTGTGAAGACTCCTTAAAAATACTACAGCTGGAAATCCCATTCAATCCAGCTATGCCCTACTGGGAATTTTTCCAGAAGAACTGAAAACATCATATCATAGTGATGATATCTGTGCACCTATGTTCATAGCAGCACAGTTTGTGATAGCCCAGTCATGGGAACAACCAAAATGCCTATCATCTGAAGAATGGTTGAAAAGATGTGGTATTTTTTTAAATAATGGAATATTACTCAGCTATAAAGAATGAGAAACTAGAAGGGTTCATATATAAGTGGTTGTATCTTGAACATATACTCATAAATGAAATAGATCAGATCTGCGTATGTAAATATTGTATAGCCTCCCTAGTGTAAGAACTCAAAAGAAGAATAAACAAATAAATAAATCGGGGGGGTACCAGGAATCAAACTAAGGACCTTGTGTTTTCTGAATCTTTAATCGCTGTAATTTTTCTTTTAGAAGAGTGACTTAAATACAAAATGCATTTGGAAGAGATAAAAGAAAAAATAAGGTTTATTGAAAGTGTTAATGTTTAATTATTTGACCAATCTTACGTACCTATATCTATTAATCTAAACAGATTTGAAGATGAAAATATGTAACACAACCATTGTTAAATTTTTGTTCTTGCTTTGAAATTACCCACTACTCTTGTTTGTTACTCTTTTTCTATCTTTGTTTCTGCTATTTTTACCCTTTAAAATAAAATTTTAAATATTAAAAAAAAAAAAAAAAAGAAAGACAGAAAGTCAATTTGGAAGCAACCACACCCCAATCTCAGCAACTTTCTCCGCCCTCTGACTGAGCGTCAGGTTCTCTATGAGGAAAAAACAATATGGGAGAGAAAAGTTCATGCACATATTGTAGTCTAACCTTCGAGTGGTGGGTGCAAAAACAAAGGGAATACGAATTTTAAACCTGAGAAAGGCAAGGACGTATGACCAGTAATTAAGCTACTACATACGGTACAGAGATCTTTATATTGCAGCTTTTGGAATTTTGTATCTGTGTTTTCTGCACAGAGTTCCACATAACCCAGGACAACTTGAAACACAGTATTGTGAATGGCTTGGGTGAAGTGCATATGAAGTTGATCCATTGCAGTCTGTGGAAAGAAAACAAAAACAAAAACAAACAAACAAACAAACAAAAAAAAAAATATATATATATATATATACACATATATATGTATATATATACATATATTTGTATATATATATAACTTGGTATCCTTAAATAAATTTCAACAGACTGAAAAAATACAGAGAAAAATCTTCATCAATTGTAACGATAGCAGACAGATCACTATTAGTCTCAGAATTGGCTGCAAAGAGCACTGTTGGCAAATAACACTTCATATAGCCAGGGACACCATACTACTTAAGACAAGCCTGAGTTGCACACATTGCTGTGATGCTCTGCATTTATGCCTGGCACTCAACCTGATTTTTCAAAGGTGCTACACACAATCACACTTCTGGATCCCCCTGCCATCAAGCAGTCACTCTCTTACATCATTCAGCACATTCTTCAATGCTATCTTTCCTGACTATCCTAAATAACTCAGTGCTCTTTAGCACTCTGTCTGCTTATCCTGATTTGTATCTCTTTGTAGTACTTTAATCACCAGATAGCATATTAAGCTATTTATTTAATATTTGCATCTCTCACAAAAATGTAATACAAAGGATAGCCTAAATGCAGGTACCAAGAGCAATGCATCTAGTAGTTACTAACAAATATTTAACGAAGAAAAACAATCTCATGGAAGAAATTAGAGGTCAGAGGTCTTTAAATATGTTGTTCAAAATTGCCAAGTATATTTTTTCTGGTATTTTTCCTCAGGTATAGTTTAGGACTGTACCAAGAAAAAAATTAATAAGTTGCAACCATTTTGATATTAAAATATAAATAGAATTTGAGTGGCTTGGCAAAGCCTTAAACTTCCTTATAAGAGAAGAGACAGTTGAAAGGAAGACAACATTCACCTCTACCATGTTTAAACACTGTATGGCTAAACGCAAAGAATATACATGGAGCTTTCAAACCATGGCTGTTGTTCCAATTTTCTCAAAGAAGACTTTGGATAGTAAGAATGTGCAAAACCATATAAAAGTTACAAGGGAAACTATGACATGAGAATAATAGAATCCTTTGAAAAATCCTGTAAATGGAATAGCCCTGTTTTATAGCTAACCACACACAATCCACAAAAGTTCATACACTGTATGGAGGGACTCACACTAGCCTATCCGGGAACCAGTGAAGTCTGATATTATCTTAAAAGGCCATTTCTTTAGGACCAAAAGCTGAGCTCAAAGAGATTACATTTCCCCCTGAATTACCTTATAATGTACTTTTCCTAAATCCTATACAAAAATATTAAACCTGGCACATACTTCACAGTTCAAAACAAACATAACATTTCAAAACAAACATAATCTACTACATACACTCTGAGTCTATATATACAATATTACTACTATTAATTCATCATAAAAATGTACTTTTTCAAATGAGACTTTTTAAGGAACTACAGTAGCAATATTCAGATTTAAACATAAAAGTCAATAGATACCTGATTTTGGGAAGGAACAGAAAGAAAGAACACTCTTTTAAAACTAACCTGTGTTTTTCCAAGAAGACGATAAGCTTGTTGAACCTTCGTATAATGATTAATATCAAAATTTTTGCAGATTTTGGAAAGCGCTACATCCAGTTGTTCCTATGTAATTAAAACAGGAAACACAAAGTGATTAAGGAACTAGGCTCTCAAGACTAGAGGAAAGCATTAAAACCAGTCTCTCACTTTTTTTTTTTTTTTTTTTTTTTTGTATTTTTTTAGGAAAGGGTCTAAACAGGGTGTTCAGGGTCTCACTACTAGATTGGACTTATAGTGATCCACCTGTTTACAGCCTCTAAAGAGCTGGGATTACAGGCATGCACCACCAAACCCAGTCTCAATTTCTGTCTCTGGGCGCTCCAGGGTGGAGTTAGCATGGCTGGCCTGGGGACGAAACCTCTGGCCCCTGCGCCCATCTGCTGAGCTATTTGGCTGACCTTTTGCACTTCTAATTAATATCACAACATACTATCACAACAGATTTAGCAGGCAAACAATAAAATTATAAACAGATAACTTTAATGCATTAGCAACTACAATCAAGTTTACTAAAATGATATCAAGGTGAGTTTCATGCTTTAAAATCCATGTTTAGCCGGGCGTGGTGGCTCACGCCTGTAATCCCAGCACTTGGGAGGCTGAGGCAGGAGGATCAGTGCAAGTTCGAGATCAGTCTGGGCTACAAAAGTGAGCTCAAGACCAGCCTCAACTGCATAGCAAGACCCTGTCTCAAAAAGACAAAAATAAAATAAAATAAAATCCATGTTTAGCATTTTAAGGAAAACAAAGTGACAGCTTCTCAAGGAATTCTATTTTTTCTTAAATTCATGTTTCCTCAAGCATCTACCAGTATTTTACAGTTATAAGTGAGTTTGTAGAGCTACTAAAACACAATAAAGCAATCTTTTTGTAGTTACTGAAAAGCAATTCCCAAAAAAATACTGATGTTGAAAGTACGCATAAGAAAGTTTAAGCTCTTATATCTAACTGCACTACTTTGCTTATAGGTTTCTATTTCAGTGACTTCACTTCTAAATAATAATTTTCTATATAGGTATAGAATAATATTTTTTATTTATACAATATTTGAACTCAGAAAGCCTCTGAGAAGTAAGCAGTCAGGAAACTTTGTACTTAATAAATTCAAGGCAATTGTTTTAGTGATTATCAAATAAATTAATATTTTCACAATTAGCAAATGACCAAAGACTACTCTCATAAAAGGTCATCTGAAAGTCCAACTTTAGCATTTATCAAAGAGCAATAAAATAAAATAGCTTATTAAAATGAATATCCTGCCTTTTAAAAATTCCCAAGACAAAACATGAATTCTGAACACACACAGAAGGAAAAATAAGGTTTCATGTTTACTTCTTTTTCTTTCCACTTTCTACATTTTTGATAAATTCTGTGAGATATTATGAGGAGGTTCATGAATTTAGGAAAGTTTTTCATCAGCCAATAGTTACATGTAACTACCTCAGCAAGTTCAAAGGGACAAGTAGTAGGTGAATTAATATTAATAGTATTTTGGCTATAATATTATTTACATGAGTAAATACCTACATAGCATGGAGACTTTTCTAGAAATTATATTTCCAAGTACTGTTCTGAGGTCTCATAATTCCAAAAGTATTGAATTTACAAGTAGCACAAAACTGTCATGACCAATAATGAATATTACACACACACACAAAGAATATTACACACACACACACACACACACACACACACACAAAGAAAACCAACAGTTTAAGTGTAGTGATTTAGATAATGCTGGTAACAACACAAAGGCAAACTGGCCTGCTGCCCCTGTGCTATTCAAACTCCTCTGAACGTTGCCACTTCACACAACAAAACCCTGCTTACCTCAATTTGTTCTAAAGTATCTTGCAGCTTTGAATTCAGCTCACTATGGAATAAAACAGAGTTCGATGAATCTATTTTTAAAAGAAATAAACTAAGTACTAGATAAATATATTAGCTGAGTAAATAACAAATCTGAAGAGTATGAGTAGCAAGACAAGATACTAAGTCTATACACGGTATAATAAGGCAAGAAAAAGAAAGAGCAGAAAAATAATTAGAAGAAAACATGAGTCACTAACAATAGCCACTGGATTGTATGAGTAGAAAATCCTACAAAAACCTATAAATATAAGAACATGAGAGTGAAAATGTGATTCAATTTTATTTATTTTATTTTTAAAAATATTTTCTTTTATTTCTTCATTTATCTATCTATTTATCTATCTATCTATCTTTGTGGCCTGCTCAGCCCCCCCCTGGGGGCAGGGCTAGGGCAGCATATGGTGCCAGGGATTAAACTGCAGTCCCTGTGTTTGCCTAAGTTTACCTGAGCAGGTACTTTAAACCACTGAGCTATCCCACCAGCCCCTGTGATTCAACTTGAAACATAAAAATTATATTGATGTAAAAGTAAAATTTTAAAGATAAAAGTAATTTCTAAGCAGGAACAAAGAATTAGAAAATGAAATGTTTTTATAATATCACCCTTAAAAACCTAATACTTGGTAAAAAACCTAACAAAACCCACAAAACACAAGAGCAAACTAAAATAAGATTTAACTTCATGGAAATTCATAGCATCTCAATAGATTAAAACTTTCAAGACATTCTCACCAAAATTACCTAAAAGAATAAAAATTCTAATCAAAATCCCAACAAGTTCATTTTATTAGTAGAGAAAAAAAAATCAGCTTCTAAAATCTATGTGGAAAATCAAAGGGCTAAGAATAGACAAAAGAAAATGTATAAAGAATGTTAACCAGCAGATACTAAAACAGGCAAAGGCCCATTGCAAAGTTACAGCAGTAAAGCAGTATAATGCTGACTCAACTACAAGCCAATCAGAAGAACAAAATGAAAACAAAGCACAAGTAGCTTGAATGGATATTTGACACAGCAGTCACCAACAGTCCAACAGATATCTGAGCTGGTCAGTCACTGAAGGAAAGCAAATTTAAAAAAAAAAAACACACACACACACACAAAACATTGTAGCAACACAATGGCTAAAAGATTTTTTTTTTTTAATCAAAATTGGTATCCTCAAATGTTAGCAATGTTGTGACGGTGTGAAATAAATGAAGCAGAAAAAGTTATTAGGTATGATTCTAGAAACCTCTATCTACTGAAACTTAACACACAATTCTCTTTTTGTGTATCAGGAACTGAACTCAGGCCCTTGTGCTTGCCCAGCAGGGTTGTGTCACCCAGCAGTATCACTGGCTGACACACAACTCTTTCAGTACATCAAGTCATGATATACGTCTAACACAAATGTAGTGTAATTTTTTATAGGCAAAAGCTTAAACCCAATATTCAAATTATTTTATTTTATTACTAAAAATAATTTGTGCTACATAACAAAATAAGAATAATCATAAGATATTTTAATATAACAGATCAACTTAAATTATTATTATTATTTTTTTTTTTTTTTTTTTTTGTCTTTTTTTTGAGACAGGGTCTCATTGTGCAGTTCAGGCTGGCCTTGAGCTCACCTTTGTAGCCCAGGCTGGTCTTGAACTCGCACTGATCCTCCTGCCTCAGCCTCCCGAGTGCTGGGATTACAGGCGTGCGCCACCACACCCGGCTTATTAAATTATTTTTGAAACAGTAAGTAAAAGATGCAGTTTAACACAACAAAACCATACCATTTTTTTTTTTACAACTGTTACCTGCTAGTTATAAATTTAGCTGTCACACTCCTCATAGCTAGAGCAAACGGGGAAAGCCACAACACACAACTCAGTCTCCATAATATAAATACTGGTAGCTCAAAGCAAGGGGGTGGGAAGGGAACAAGACAAAGAGACAAAAATCATTTCTAGATACCGCGCTCTGAGAGAAAGTTTTGCAGCTCTTGAGTCAGAGGACCATGTATCTCCAAAGGCTCAAAAGCATAACACTCTTCCGACCTGCATATGTAGGCCTCCTTGCACTTGGGTCTTACGGAAGCCGAAGGAGACCATGCACCATCCACAGGGGGACAAATACACAGGTGTACCAAGAGAGTGACTAGTCAGAAAGTAAAGCCACAGGATGTGACTATCAAGCTTTCAGTGTTCTCAGAGATAAATCTCCAAACCATTACAGGAATTTGGTAATTTTCTACTAATGCTACTTTGCAAAATATAAACATTTTTAGACTGAAATTGAGGAGAACTGGCAATGATATTCTCAAGTAAAAACTGAGAATGGGCAAAAACATTCCTATTGATAATCAACAGTATTGGGTGGATACCTTATTAGTAAAATTAAAATCATTAAAATCTCTGACAAGGATTTATATCTGATATAAACTGTATTCATAGTTGTAGGTTAAAATATTAGCAGACAGAATTGAGATTCACTTAAAAAATGACTTCAGGTATTTCTTTTCTAAAAACAATGAATGAATTGGAAGGAAGGAAGGAAGGAAGGAAGGAAGGAAGGGAGGGAGGGAGGGAGGGAGGGAGGGAGGGGCATCTAATGTCTCTAGGACATCTACAAAGTGATAATCAAGAATGGTGCCCTTGTAAAGCAAAAAGAAGTAAATAAATTTCCACCTGACCCTACCCCACCCCTGAATTCAAAGTAAAACAAAGGGTAAATGGATAAAGCACATGTGATATATGCACAGTGGAGTAAGTACTACATGGCAATTAAAAAAAGGATTTAAAGTCTATCATTTGTGACCACACAGAGTAACCTAACATCTCCTTAGATGAAATAAGCCAGCCACAAAAAAGGACAAATACCACATACCCTCACACACAGAATTTAAGATAATCATGCAGAACTCAGAAGTAGAACAGTGATTACCAGAATACAATCATGGTTACCTGCCTAATAAGATTAAAACCTTTAAAAAAAAAAAAAAAAAAAAGTCAGTATCTTCTTTTCCCCACAGTAGCTCCTTCTCTTCTGTTTTCTGTCTTGATTGAAAACATTAACATCCACTTCAATCAATGGAAAACCCTATCCTCCCCATTCTTTGCTCTTCTGACATATAGCTAATAATCAAATCTTTGTAATTCCACTTTGTTTCAGTATTTGCCCTCTCCTCGTACACTTACCCTTTCTCAGCTGTGACTCAACTCCAGCATTATCGCCTTTTCTTTGAACTGCTGTAACAGCCTTCTAAAAAATCTCCACATGCAACCTACACATCTCACACCTCCATCCATTCATTTGACAAACACCACTGACCAAACTTTGTATGATGCTCTTTACAAAAGGGTCAGAAATAGCGCTGAGGAGGGGCTTAGATGCACATTCAATAGGGTCTGCTTTTGTTGTGATTTGGAAGACAGTTTCCAAATAGCTTGGGTGGGAGTGGCTGTAGGCAAGACTCTTCTGGGCCCTGCCACTTCATTATGGTACCTCCCTGATTCCTAAGGACAACTGAGTCTTCAGTTCTTCGGTAAAGCAGAAACAAAATTACATCACTGACCTGCTTTAAAAATAATTAATGGTGCCTCATTAAACTAAGGATAAAGCCCAAATCGGTACAGTTCAGGAGACCGTTAACAATTTGAGATGTTAAATGTCTCATTCACATTTTAACGACTATATTTTAGTCATCTGGACTGTGTGCAGTTCCTCGAACAGCAGGCCTTCATATCCTCTGTTCTTAAGATAGTGTTTACAATAAGCAGAATTTCTCCTTCTCTCTCCCTCCCTCTCTCCCTCTTTGTTTCTTTCCCCATCTATTTTATATGTCTCTCTGTCTCTGTATGTCTCTCTGTCTGTCTCTGTGTCTCTGTCTCTCTCTGTGTCTCTGTCTCTCTCTCCCTGGTCCCCCTCTCCTCAGCCAATGTCCATCAGCATTTCCTGGCCCAGTTCAGACCCCATGCCTGCTGGGAAATCCTCCCTTCTCACCACCTGCTCTTGTAGCTTTCACAATGGCCTGCTCTGAGCACTGTGCAGAAGAGCAAACAAACACCTTCAAGACATGCCATTTATTCTCTAAGTACCCCCAGAACTAAATTCACTATGATCATCAGAGTAGGTAATAAATGAGTAAATTACTCTTTTTTTTTTTTGTATATAGTACAGGGTCTACAGGGTCTCACTGCATAGATCGGACTCGTAGTGTTTCTCCTATTTACAACCTCCCAAGAGCTGGAATTATAGGCATGCGGCACCATGCCCAGTCTCAATCGCAGTACAGCAGGGATCAAACCTGGCCCCTGCATCTGCCTAAGCAGGCACTTTAATCCACTGAGCTCTCTGGTCAGCCCTAAATGAGTAAATTTCCAGTTCAAAGAAATAGCACTATTTTACATTATCCTTTTGACACATATTTTCTACCTAAGAAAGACAAATACAGAGATAGAAGAAAAAGAGGAGGATGTTTTGGAAGAAAAAGGTGACATCAGACTGAACATGTAGGTACTTCAGCAAAAGAAAAAGGGTGAGAGCTAAAGACAAACATAAAGGTAAAGTCAAGTAGTATTAACAGTAATTCAGAACTATGTGTAAATTCACTCACACATGAGAGGAATAATTTCTTTAGCCTCACTACTAAGCTGTTAGTATTTATTTAAAAGTTATAAATCTATCATTTTCATTGCTATTAGTATTTATAGATAAGTCTATGTTTTTTTTTTTTTTTTTTGCTTTTTGAGACAGGGTTTCACTGTGCAGTTCAGGCTGGCCTTAAGCTTACTTTTGTAGCCCAGGCTGGTCTCGAACTCACATCGATCCTCCTGCCTCAGCCTCCCGAGTGCTGGGATTACAGGCGTGCGCCACCACGCCCGGCTAAGTCTATGTTTTAAGTACTGAGTTAAAGCAAACATAATACAAACAGCATATGAAAGATTATAAATATAAAATCTATAAATCCAGGGCCAGCCAAATAGCTCAATGGATTAAAGTGCCTTCAAGCAGATGCAGTAGCCAGGGGTTCAATCCACGTTTGGAGCAAGCAGAGATGGCAATTGAGACTGGGCATGGTGGCATACACCTATAATCTCAGCTCTTGGGAGGCTTTAAACAGGTAGATTACTACAAGTCTGATATAGTAGCAAGATGCTGAACACCCTGCAGACCTTTCCCTAAAATACAAAAAAAAAAAAAAAAATCTATAAATCAAAAAATTCAACTTTGGTTAAAAGTTTTCAATATCTACAACTTCAGTTTGAGAACACTTGACCGCTAAGTGAATATATATGTATGCACTAAAAATCATTTGATTAGGAAGTCAATATCAACTGTACAGCTTTTAAAGAAGCCTTTATCATTTAGAAATATGAATATAAGCAATTTCAGTCAATTAATCAAAGAATGTTAAAAGGATATACTCATAAACATTTTGATAAATAAAAGCTACATTACTGGCAAAAAAAATTTTACTAATTCCAAGGTTAAAAGGCTTGAAGCTTTTAAAAGCTATTTTGCAAGTTGAATGGAATAAGTTGAAAAATTCTGCAAAGCATTCACCATTGCTAAAGAAAATAGGAAGAGGAACATCTCTAAATAACTGCATTTTTTATTTAAAAAAAAAAAAAAGCTATTCTAGGACACACTTGCAAAAATTGATCCTAGAAAGGTCACAAATAAATCAAATTTTGTACAAATGTGACTTTCTGAGATGACAGGCTGTGTCAGGGATACTTAGCACTACTCTATCTCTGGGTGCACTACTTATGGGGCACGTGATTTAAGTTAATTGTCCCAGCATCCCCACACCTTAGTTTCCTATATAAGTATGTGCTAAAATGAAAGGATTGATTTGAGTTCTAATATGCTGTGATCTGATCACATGCTGAATACAAATCGCTCAATTGTTACATCTCTGTATATAGCTCAGAAAATTCTAAACTTTTAGAATGAACTCAAGTAAATGGACATCCATGGCTTCAGAAAACTCTAGTCTGTTTATATAGATCCTATTGCAGTGACTCGGATGCACTCGCAGGAAGCAAGAAAGCTTAACAACAGACTTCAAAGAGAAGCTAAACCAACAACCTTGTGGTACCATGAAGTGTGTACACCAGGGAGGCCTAACCAACAACCCTGGGCAAGAGGTGGAGCAGCACCACAGGAGCACAAAGTTTTCATGTTCTATGCTGTTTAGTGATATTTTCATGGCTGAACTGCAAGACGCTCCACTACGGACAGTACAATTAACTGCAGAGCACCACGTAGCAGGGAGCACAGTAGCCTAATTTCACCTTCTCTGCCTACAACACAGTCCACTGGAAAACCCACAGGTACCACAGAACACATGCGCCTGTGTGCTTGGCCAGTAAAATGCAGCCATTCTGAGTAATGGTTAAGTGATAATACTTGCTATGAAGTACACATGTACATTTTTTAATTTGGCATCTTTAACTTGGACTTCGTTGTACCATTTCTACTACATTACTTTACAAAATCTTTTATTTTTTTTAATATAGTTTCTCACTATGCAGTTCAGACTCACAGTGATTCTCCTGTCTCAGCCTGTGCACCACTGGGATTACAGGCATGTATTACTATGCCCGTTCCGAGGGCGGCATGGCATACAGTACTGGGGATCAAACTGGGGACCTTGTGCTTGCCTGGGCAGGCAATTAGACCACTGAGCTATCTCCCCAGGCAATACATATAATTTTTAAACTTTTTACATTTAAATGTTTGAACATCATCTAGTGGAGGAGGGTGACAGAGGAGAAAACAAGTTATAATAAAAGGCAAGACGTTACTGGCAATGCCAGAGTAGCTTGCTGTCAATCACGAGGTCCAAAATGACCAGGCACTAAGAGCTCAGGGCAAAGGGGATGCACCTCACAGGGTTCTGTGGTCTGAGACAGAAAGTGGACATACTTGAGAGAAAGGAACTAAAGACCAAAAGGGCACCAGTGTTCCTCTTGCACATGTATTTACAGCAAAAAGCTGTGCTCATTTGCTGTGTGACTTAAAGAACTTCTATAACCCACGTTTTCCTTGAGACTGGGAAGATCAAACTCTGAGGAAAAAGTAAGCCTTTAAAGATTATGAGAAATTAAACATAGCTGTCTATGGCCAAAGTATAGTACTCAAGAAAGTAGTGCTCAAACATTCCAGGGCAAAACAATGAATCCTTTCAGGTTTCCTCAGGTGGCTTCTCTCAAATGAAATAAAAAATAATAAAGTAGTTTTGACTTTTCAGGATAATATTTCATGAAACTAAATGAATTTCCAGTGAAAAAGAAATTAGATGTTTCATTCACAGAAATATTTTAACATAAACAATTCTGATTCCTATTTCCAGTAAATCCCAACTATATGACTCTGTCAATCAACTAAAAAATTGTCAAATACAGTAAAAATACTGTCAGCTATGACAGTGAACAAAATCTGCCTTCTTTTATTAAAGCTAACAAAACACAGCACATTTCAAGGAAGATATAAGGACAGAAGCTTAGTCATTTTCTTTCATTTTGCAAGCAACTAGGTACATCATGATATTTCTAGAGCCAGCCAAATAGCTCAGCAGATTAAAGCATCTGCAAGCAGGCACAGGGGACAGGCGTTTAATACCTGGGCCTGCCATGCCGACCCCACCTTCAGGGCACACTGAGAGGGCAACTGAGACCGGGCGTGGTGGTGCATACCTGTAATCCCAGCTCTTACAAGGCTGTAAACAAGTGGTTCACTATGAGTCCAATCTAATAGTGAGACCCTGCACACCCTGTAGACTCTTCCCTAAAATACAGGCACACACAAAAGAATATTTCTATGGACTGTATGTATTAAACTATAGTCAACTTACCTAAAAGTCATAAGTGCAAAGTCAGTGCTTCTTTATGAACTGAAACAAACACGAAAAACAGTTGTTTTTCCCTGCTTACAGAATCGTAAGAATCAGACCCAAATTATTCCACAGATGCACTCCAAGATCCTCTTCTTAGACCATGAATGAGTTCTTTGCATTCTGCCAAAAACTTTATGTCCAGTAGTGGAGTAATGTGACAAAAAAAGAGGAACACATAATAAACCAAGGTACACTGAACACACAAACTTGATAAAATTTTCAAACATCATACCAGAATTCAGGAATGCTCTAAATCATGAGGTGGTTCCCTTGAGAGTCATTGCTAAGAGGAGTATGTTTATGATTCTCTAGCTAACAAAAGTTAAAGATTTAAATGTTTTTTAAAAGTGAGAATATATTCTGGGTATCACATGCCACACCAGCCCCACCTCTGGGGTGGGCTGAGCCGGTGATGGAGTCTGGGCACAGTGGCACACCCCTGTAATCCCAGCTGCTGGGGAGGCTGAAAACAGGAAGATCACTACAAGTCTAAATTACATAAGGAGACCTTGTACCCCCCCTCAAAAAAAGTGACAAGGACCATGGGAATAGCTCAGTACAGTAAGCGCTTGCCTGGCAAGTGCGAGGGCCTGAGTTCAATCCCTGGTTCCACAAAACAGAACAAAACAAAACAAAACAAAACATGAGAATGTATAGGTTCTGTTGGAAATTAATTACCATTCCTAAGACTACCACAGTGTCAAGTGAGTTTTCACTAGGATTCCCATTGAGTCCATGCAAAGATTAAATCTTGCTATACGGTAAATTCTGCAAGCTCGAATCAATTAAACAAATTTTAGTGTTGATGAATCCTGTGCAGATGGGCTGAACTACAGATTTCAAGAAGAGGGAACATTTCGCATTTGCAACACAAGAGGAAAAGGAGCACAAGGAAAACTAATGCATAGAGTAACAAAAGCATAGCTAATTTTAACAGACAAAATAAAAGAATGCTAAAATACAGTAGTTTTCATCATGTACTCACTCATACATGTTAGGGTAAACTACCCTTGTCTCCACCTCCCAAATCATAGTACCTACAGAAGAAGTTCCCACTTTAAGGCAAAATCTAACAACTGAACTTAAAGAAGCAGAGAGTGAAATCATGATTACAAGAGGCTGGAGGCTGAGAAGTGGGGAGATGATGGGTAAAGGGTACAAAGCCTAATAAGACAGGCTTTGGATCTATCCCACAGTAACGATGCAGCAGATGGAGCCCTCTGCATAAGCTAATGATGATAAGCTAATGACTGAGCACTCTATCTCAACAGCACTAAGACAGTACATCTCAAACATTCTTACCATGAAAAACGCCAAAAGCTAGAGGTCCTAGATTAATTGGCTTGACTCAAGCATTCCATACCATTTTCAAAAATTCCGACACTTTGTACTCCATAAATACATACAATTACAACTGGTAGATATGTACTAAAAAGCATATACCAACATGAACCTAAATAAGTAGCACTTCTGTGGTTGGTATAGGTTTGCAATACATAACAACTACTTCCTGTGGGGCAACCAGGAAATATACACAATGCATCTTCGTCATTTCTACTTATTGCCCTGCCTGTTTCTCTCCCCACTCCCCACAACTCCTTTCACACTGCACAGCTTACCTTCCTGTTGCCTGCCATCTCTTTTTTATTTTTCTCACTAATTTTTTTTTTTTAAAGGAAGCATGGGAAACAAACCTGAGCTCACTTCCTGGGAAGGGAAAAGGGAGATGACTCTAGGCTAACTAGTGGCTAACAAGCCAGCTGCTGCCCATACTTGGGATAAAGATTCCCGGGGTGAGTCACTTCCGCCAAAGAGCCACAGCTGACAGCCCTGCTCTCTGAGCCAACCTCACATTTTCACGGAATCACCAGTCCAAAAACCCAACTCTAGGGGCCAGGGATATAGTTCAGCAGCTTAAGGGCCTGCCTGACAAATGCAAGGTCCTGAGTTCAATCCCTGGTACCACAAAACAAACACACAAAAAACTCCACAATTCTAATTCTTCCTGGTAAACCTAAAGTGAAATCCCATCACGATAACTTATTTGGGACAGCTAAATGAATTTGTGATATGTTTCTACTTATTTGTAGGGAAAAAAAAGACAAACTTTTCTTATTAGTACAAATAGGATTCACCTAAGTAAACACGGCATTAAGTAGTGCACTACCTTAAAAAATTAGTTTAAATTGTCATAACAGACTTCTTCAATTTCAATTTTTTTACTATTTCATTGTCACCACAGCTCCATATATTACTACACACAATAATGTGAAAGTGCTTAGACTCCATTCATGCTAACTTTAAACAGGGCAAATAAGAATTTCTTTCAAAATCATTCTCTGTAACTCTCATAATGTAACCTTTTTATTTACCTTAGCAAGGCTAAAAAAGAACAGACTGATTAATGTGAAATACTGCTTCCCCATTTCACTATGTCCCCTGCTCCCTCGATGTCCTGAACATTCATTCTTTCCTAAAAGATGGTGATCTTGGAAAGTCAATCACGTCTATGATCCCTACAAAGTCTTAGTGTGCTAATATCTCCTCTATTTTATTTTCAACCTCTCACTGGTTCCTGTTAATTTTCAAATGAAGTGTATCCTATCACTCTTCACAAAATTTCCTTCTCCTCTACTTCAAACAGCTCTCAGCAAGCCTGTCCCCTCAAAAGGTCAGAGATGACTTCCTCGGCACTATGTCTTTCAGCCTTCTTGTTCCTTGGCATGTCATTAGCAAAGATTTCACTCTCAGTGCCCAGAATTTCCGCTCCGCAACCCCTGATATATCTTAGCCTACTACTTCCTCCTGCCCCTGATTCAGGTGCTCCTACCCTTGACTTCAGAAAAAAAGAAAGTTAGGTCTCAACGTTTTTAGTCTGCACTCAGTTTCCTTCTCTCTAAAGCCCAATTCCACCTGTGTATAATTTAGTGCAGTACCAATTCTTTCAGACAGATGTTCTCTATAAAACCAGGGATTTACACTGTGCTGTGTATGTCTCACCACTGCCAGTGTCAAAGCAAAATACTTCGTGGAAACACTCAGCAAATACATAATCTTCTGAATTATTTCCACCCAATAAACAAGCCATAACTGTTGTAAGAGATTTGCTACTCCAAAATGAACTAAATGGATGCTATATGTCTGTATGGGATCCAGCATGTCTTATTCAAAATTTTCAAAGATATTCAACAGAATCGTGCTAAGTCTCAATTCACTCAATCTTAGTGTACATGACACTGTCAAGTTTTTAGCAATGACAGTTAATCACTCTCAAAATGGAAAAAAACAAAATATCACTGGTGCTATCCTACAATATATATCTTTTTTTAAAAAAATTATTGATTGATTGATTGATTGATACAGGGTCTTACTATGCAGTTTGCACTCATAGTGATCCTCCTACCTCAGCCGCCCCAGGGCTGGGATTACAGGCATGCACCACCATGCCTGGTTTTGTACATGGCATGTAGTTCTGGGGATCGAACTCCGGTCTTTGTACTTGCAAGGCAAACACTTAGACTGCCAAGCTATCTCCCCAGCCCTATTATATACATCTTAAAGAAATAAAACCTGTGATATTCCAAGTTGCATGATCCTAGCAAAGAAGCAAAATATGAGAAATATTTCAATAGAATATCTGGATGGAAAATAGCTAACTCTCAGCCTTCACACAGCAAAGATCTATGACAGGGTACATAAAAAGAAAAGCAGTAATCCAAATGTGCATTGATATGATGCTCTACTATAATCTCTTTATTTTTCAGCTACCAGCAAACAATATCTGTTACATCAGTGAGTCATGTTCGCAGACAGCCAGAACTGCCATATAGGAGAGAAGAGGCTGAACTCTGAGACAGCTATGGATTTGATTTAAAACTAGGTTTGTTTGACAAGCACACTATTTTACTTAAATTGCATGTTTTTGAGGGTAACTCTGGAGGAATGATGCAAGGTACATCTAGGGATCTCTGTACGATTCCATCACAAGTAATGCAAACCTTTCATTTTAAACAAACCAAAACTGTATCAATAGTTAGAACAAAAAAAAAAAAAAAAAAAAAAAAAAAAAAAAAAAAAAAAAAAAAAAAAAAAAAAAAAAAAAAAAAAAAAAAAAAAAAAAAAAAGGTGCAATAGTCATTTGCATCGTACGTTTTATAACTATACATTTTGAACAAAAAATCACACAGTAAGTATATAACCACTTAAGCACAGTATTACAAAGATAATTTCAACTTCCCAAAGACTTATTATCAGCCAAACTATCTGATTTTAAAAACAGCCTGAAGTAATACTCTTAATATCTAGAGGATAGGTAAAATTAAACAGGAAAGATTCCCAAGAGACGGAATGAAGATGTCAACAGATATTATCCTTGTCCACTACTTATAAAATGACATCAATCAGACTAGAAAGAATATGGGGAAGTTACACAACAAAAGACAGGATTAAAAGGCCATTGATCTTTCATATCTCAATAATTGTTATTGATATCTTTATTGTACTGCCATTCATGCACATGAATATTAAACTAAAACAAGCTATTTTATATTAATTTTCAATTATTTATTAACACTGTATAGCTATAGCATTAAAGAACAATTGAATGAGTTTTAAAATTTTATATTCCCTTACCTTATACAACTGTAGTGTTTAAAAGTGCTGGCAGCTTTCTGGCATTCTAGGCACAACTGAATAGCTCCTGGATAGTCTTCCTCCTTAACATAACAACAGAGCTCATTAGCCTGAAAATATTTTTCCTAAAATCTCTAATGAAAATACATCTCTCTTTGTACTATAACCAAAAGATATCCCACAAAAAACTGTAACTCCTCTTAAACAAAACTTAGAAATCCCAATAACAGATAAGTAATAAGATATAGAGTCAACCAACTCCAGCCCTAAAATGTCTATTGAAAAATAAAAGAGTGAAATACTGTGGTCCCTCAAACGCACAGTAATATCCCTCTGAAACCACGATCTATGATGGAAACGAAGGACTTAAGCAATGAACAACATTGTTATTGCAAACAGAAAAGAGAGGAAACGGCAGGAGCAAAACCATGCACTTATATACAGGATGTATTAGATAATGGTCCTAAGAACCACCAAAATATTTTTCATACTGAGGAAGTGGGTAACACTAAAATTATGCTTGGAATGCCTGTCATTCTTGTCTTTTAGATTTGTGCTGCTTCTAATGTAATTTCAGTTACTGCTATGCTCCTGCTCAAGTAAATAATTGGTTTCTAAGAAAACAAGAAAGGGTATTAAATGAGGAAGAAGCTAGGAAAAATGCCGTAGGTTCGACCTGCTACAATTTTATATGTACTTAGATTTCTAAATGTCTATGTAAAAATGTGTAACTGCTTTTATTACATTGTATAGGGATTTATCGGAATATCAATGATTGATGGAAAATACCAATTCCAAGTGTAAGATGTTTAATATTCAGAAAGACAGTGATGTTAAGTTCAATTACCTATGTTATAGAGTAATAGTATCATGAAGCTTCTCTTCTGGAAGGTTAAGAATGTAAGTTTACAGACCAAAAATTAGAGAAAAAGAAGAGCTACAAGGATTACCAATATTTTAGCCCTACCCCTTCAAGGTCAGTGAGGACTCAGGACATACAAGAACTTGTGCTATAACATCCTATAACTCAGTGGTTTCCCAAATTTTCTGTTTAAGGATATTATCGGACCACACAGGAAAGGGGTAAATGATGTATAGTGTGCCTGAGGAGAGTCACCTATAGAGAAAATATTCTTTCAGGCTTTCACAGAGAGTAAACTGGTCAAGCAATGGCCATGACTCATCTAGACAGCTGACACTGACAACAGTTCTACAAAGCACTGTACATGGTTTTAAAGTAAATCCTAAGAGGATTTGACTGACCTTGGGAGATACAAAAGTCACATGTTCTGTTATACAGGTCTTGCTTTAACTTTCCCTTAACCACTGAGAAGAAAAATTTAACCACGAGGCATAAAATCTAAAGCTTAATTAATATGCTGAGCTGTGAAAGGCTTAAATCAACAGCTTCCGACATTAAAAAAGAAAAAAGAAAGAAATGGAATGAAACCATGACCTATGCATAACTAAGTATATACAGAATTATAAGCTGCTTTAAAACAAAGACTTTACTAATATGTCTTCTTTCAACAATATTCATATTAAATGGTCCAGTAGAGTATATATTCCATTGGGGAAATGTAAGCAAAACTCAACAGTTCTATCAATAAGACATCAATAAACATTTCTAAGGAAATATATTTGGGAGAAAATGAAATAGCAACATATTCAGAATACATGTATCAGCTGGGAAAAAATTTAATGCCTACTTTTCTGTATGGATCTCTCAAACCTAGGTTTATAATACAAGTTCAGAAGTAACAGTGATTATATGGAAAACCCCATAAGACTTTTCCCCATGTGCATATTTAACTTCAACAAACACTATTCACACCACTAGGGACCCTGAGATATTGACACAGTACCTACCCTGAGAAACCCGAGCATGATAGGAAAGCATATATATTTCATTGGAATTTGGTGAACATTGTTATGACAGAACTAGACACAGAATGTTCAAAGTATCAAAGAAAAAATAAGTGGCTCTCTCAAAAAAAATCAGTGAATGTATGGTACTACACAAAACAAAATATCCTATATTCCATAAACTGCTACTATATATCAGGTACAAAACATAATTTTGTATTTAGATGCAGTATACTCAAAAGACCGAAGTCAGTATTCCCATGTTACTAAAATGTAAATATTTTCCAAGTTAATTTGGTTTTCTAAATAAGAATATTTTATACCAATACAAAAGGCTCCAAGGCAAGTATGTTTATTTTATTTATTTATTTATTTATTTATTTATTTTTGTTGGTCTTTTTGAGACAGGGTCTTGCTATGCAGTTGAGGCTGGCCTTGACCTCACTTTGGTAGTCCAGGCTGGTCTCGAACTCACACCAATCCTCCTGCCTCAGCCTCCTGAGTGCTGGATTTACAGGCATGAGCCACCAGGCCCAGCTCAAGTATGTTTATTTTAAAATGCTCTCTAAAGTATATACCAACTTGAGAAAAATTCGTATCAGAATTTTGTCTATCACTTTTCTACATAATATCAACATCACCAAATTTCCAAGTCTTGTTAGCTTACCTCTAGCAATTCACTTAAACGAACATCTGTTCTTTGCTGGGGGGAAAAAAAATTAAAGGTAATATATGCTTCAAATACAAAACTTAAAGTTTAATTTAAAAAAATGACCAGCATATACCAGTGTTTTTATAGTTCTTAGAGACTTCAGAAGCCCAATCAGCAACTGACGTTTCCTCTGATTTGCAAGAAGGCCTAAGCTAGCTTGAGTAAAACCTTCCTTTGCAATATTTAAGTGCCTGTGAAGTGAACAATATACAGTTAAAAGTTTTTTAATAGAATAAAAACACTATCCATATAGAACAAATAAGTCACTAATGACTGGATTGCCTTAAAAACTGGGTAGTGGATACTACTTGACAAATTTAGTCAACAGTATAATCTAAACCAGTGTTACACATACGTAGCGGGTGCGCAGATGACAATCTGCGAACTATCAGATTTGCCACAGTAAGAAAAGTACAGAAATGGAAAGAAGTGTTTTAAAATGTAGTGCAGAATATGACAGAATCATTTTATTCTATGTGAATCTAAGTAATTTAAAAATCAAGGCTGTTTTACATCTTCGCTGTTTCTTTTACATCATTTTCCTCACAATTTGTTTCCCATTGCATTTTACAAAAATAGTCTATGACAAGTTGGGGAAAACAAGGAAGAACACTGGTCCCTCACCACAAACAGTTTAGGAAACACTAGTCCAAACTACTTCACAAACAGTAATATTTTTAACTTCTACATGGACTTGTAGATATTCCCACATGTATTTTCAGTGTAATTTTTAGATCATACTACGTATTCACATCAGGAATGTTATTCTGTAAACACAGCCATAATTTTAGAAGTCCAGTATCAATAATATGTTTCATCCTCATTTTTAAAATATTTCACAGCTTAGTAAACAAAATACCACAGAAAGCAATACCTTCTCCCATTTGTGCAGATGACAGCAGCCAACTGAAGACCTGTCTGTAAAGAGGTAACTCTTTCAAGTTCCTGTGGAAAGATTAGGTAGCCATTACTGTTTGAGGCATTTTATTTTTCTTTCTTTCTTACCCTTAGAGTATTCAATAAAAACTGTGGTTAGTTTCAAAGAAAAACCTGTTTGGGAAACAAAACAACAACAAAAACACCCAAATCTGAAAACTGTGCATCTATTTTTCTAAGTTATTTACAATGACTACTTCCAACTGATTTCCACAATGAAGGATGACAAAATATTTAGTCAGTAATGCTCATAAGAAAATCTAAACTAACCTGTTATAGACAGAAATATGTAAATACCAATAATATAACCATTTACATGTTCCTACATAACCAAACTTCACAAACTAGTTAAAAATATGACAAATACGATTTCTGTCTTTTAAAATACTGTCACAATGAATGTCTTGGTGTGAACAATGGTAAGATAGTTCAATGATTTTTGAAAACTCTTTTTCTGATGAGAACACAGATTCAGCTACACAGTTCTAATTTTAACATAAAGACAGCCTGTTACACCACTGTTGAGCCAAACTATTATATTGCTGATTTATGGTTTTACTTACAAAGATGATAGAAGCAATTTTCACTAGCTTTTGTGAAGTTTGGAAAACAAAAGCATCACATAAAAATGACATAGAAAATTATTTCACTATTTTAGCTTGGTAAATTGCCTCAAATGAGAGACATACAACCCACATACATATACAAATTATAAACAAAAAGAATTAATTATAATATGTTAACAGTTTCTAGCATGGCATCCATGTCATTTGAAAAATATTACTATGAAAATAGTAAAAATTATCCTACCTTTACATAAGCAGGTTGTTTTTCAAGGATTAAATCTGCTACTTTTTTAGAGACCTACAAAAACATGCAATGAAACAAAGACAGTAAAAACAAAAGCTCACACTTATTATATTTTATATTTAAAATTTTTACAAGATGATTCTATAGCTCTTATTAATACCTCCTAGAAAGTTACTGCAATGTTATCACTCTACACATGTCCCTAGGTGATGGTATTAAAATAAGTCACATAACAAGTGCATAACAAGGCATTTAAACCTTATGAGAAATTAAATGGTCATTATTTATGTTGATGAATTTAACAAACATACACAACAGGGTAGCCAGGGCACTGTCCATAATTCAACATGATGAATTTGTTCAAAGTTTTAATAAAATTAATATATAAAGACAACTCTCAGAAAGAGAAATTACACATACCCTTTGGTTTTTTACATCTAAAAGTTGAAAATAAAGTGTTTTTTAGAATACCACAAAGATGTCTAAGGTTCTGTTGGTCATTCAAAAATGCTATCAACGTACACATGTTAGAATTATACTGATTTTGAACCTGACGGGCTTCTGGCGCCTTGCAGGGGCCTGGCCAGCTGCACTACACGCTAGCATGAAGCATGTCTCACAGGATGTACTAAGCGCTTGCTCAAGAACCACAAGGGGCCAAATGACTGCAACACACTGAAACAACATTAAATATATCATACTTTCTTAAGCTATATCATTTTTGAAATATGTTAATTATTTCTAGGTATATTGTTTTTTATCTACAAAGACTTATGATTCTACTAAAGTTAAGAAAGCCATACTCCAAGCAGCTTTAATTTTTTTTTTTTTTTTTTTGGCTTTTTGAAACAGGGTCTCACTGTGCAGTTGAGGCTGGCTTTGAGCTCACTTTTGTAGCCCAGGCTGGTCTCGAACTCGCAGCGATCCTCCTGCCTCAGCCTCCCAAGTGCTGGGATTACAGGCGTGAGCCACCACGCCCGGCACCAAGCAGCTTTTAGACTTTAATCAATGAAAACAGATAAAAATTATCCCTCAGTGTCACTTTAAGAGTTCCAAACATTCCCTAGTACTGTTTAGTAATAACTTAAGATCATAAGGTCCCTCTAAGAAAGAGTCAAAGGAACCACAACTAGAAGCCAAAATCTACAGCATAAGATAATGCTGCACTAAAGTTATGCGAAAGAAAGTGGAAGTCACATCCGCATTACAATGAGCCTAAGCTAATTCCCAATCAAAAACAAGTTCTAAATTCTTTGATCACTACTACCAGAAAGAATTCCAAGCTCTAGAAACCTTTCAAAGAAACAGAAGGAAAATGCCATTGGTATTAAAACTGGTATCAAAATCAGTATAAAATATAAATGTATCACCTGAGTTAAACAGTAGAAATTGTTTATATACGAATCAATCACTTAAGATCATGGAATCACAAACATTAGACCTGTGTTTTGTGTTTTACTTATACTTTTGTCAAAAAAAAAAGCTTTTTACTCACTGCAGCTTGCTGTTGTTTCAATTTATTTCTGTATTCCTCTAATTCTTGCAAATTGAGAACAGGTGGGAGCTTCTATAGAAAAAAATCATAAAAGAAAAAAAATTGTTTAATTTACTTCCGTTTAGCTGAATGCCTCTGACTTGTGAACCAAATATCTGCACACAAAGCAGTATGTATGTGCGCTTCAGTTGGTCTGTGTAAAAAGTTTACTATTCTGACTTTCTGAAGTTCCCAAAAGTGTAAAATGCCAATCCTATTGCAGGGTGGGTTTTCATCATACGCATTCATCATTAACTCTCAGAGCTTGTCTAAACCTGCTTAGCCAATAGGAAATACGACAGAAGACACAGACTAACCTCTCTGAACAACAACACTTGAAAACCAAAAATACAAGAATCTTTTCCTGACCAATATTCTGATGCTGTATGCATGTATGTATGTATGCATTCATTATTGCAAAACCAGGGACTGAACTCTGGCCCTTGTGCTTGCCAGGCAAGCACTTATTCTACTGGATTCTTTCCCCAATGATGCTGTATTTAAATAATCATAATTTTATAATTTGGCCATTAAACAATATTAGTTCATTTAGCCACAATGAACCTGTTCTGGTTATCAACACAGTAAGAGCTCTTCAAAAATATTCAAATCTCACTAATTCAATCGTTCAAGAAGACAGGATTTAGACATGTTTTAATGAAAGTGTTCTTTTACCTCCAGCTCATATTTAGCAATATCAAATGAGTCCACAGAAAAATAGACTTGTTCAATACTGTTAATTAGCTCTTGTTCAGCTTGAGGATCACTTGGCTGTTCCCGAAGTTCCCTGAATTCCTCCTTTAAGAAAAAACAAAAGTTACAATGGCAATACTAGTAGCTGTTAGAACACCACGTGCGTGGGCTGCACTGAGGCCTGGTCCTTGGCTACAAGACCAAGGTCCTCAGTTTGATTCCCGGTACAAACTAATTCCATCAGCAGAGAAACAAATGAGCATCTGCCATTAGCAACTATGCATCTTCTGAGAACCAATCTGACCAAAGGCACAAGCTAATTAGCAACCAAAAAGTGTGTGGAAGACTAGGAAATAGCCAAATACTGATGATAATTGCTCACCAGAGAAAAAACTAGCTGTTTCAAGGATTTTATTCTCACTCCTTTATATTGAAATTTCAATAATTTACCCACTCCCCACCATACTAGTTACTTAGAAGATTATTAGAGAGGCATAATAGGGGCTGGGGAAATAGCTCCAAGGCACAAGTGCCTGCTGGGCAAGTGCAAGGTTGTGAGTTCGAACCCTGGTCCCACCAAAAAAAAAAAAAAAAAAGAGATACATTATAATGTTTTTGGTACCAGGAATTGAACTCAGGAGCAGCATGTGGTACCAGGGATTGAACTGCAGTCCCTGTGGTTTCCTAAGCTTGCGTAAGCAGATGCTTTAGACTACTGAGCTATCTCACCGGCCCAAGAAAAGTAAACTTAACAGAAATTTAAGTCAACATCTTTACTTCAGTCAAGCCATTTTTCTTCTCAACATAAAAACAAATGATTTTGTGGCAACTACAGAGGTAGATCTTTAAAACAATTTTCTCTCTCAAATGTACAGTGTCACCAAAAAATTTCCAGAATATTTATTTCTTTTTTTTTTTTTTTTTTTTTGTCTTTTTGAGACAGGGTCTCGCTATGCAGTTGAGGCTGGCCTTGAGCTCACTTTTGTAGCCCAGGCTGGTCTCGAACTCACACCAATCCTCCTGCCTCAGCCTCCTGAGTGCTGGGATTACAGGCGTGAGCCACCACTCCCGGCTTCTTTTTAGTTTTTGTTTGTTTGTTTGTTTGTTTGTTTTGTTTTTTTGTTTTGTTTTGTTTTTGTTTTTGTTTTTTTTGTAGAATATTTATTTCTAAGAAACTAAACTCTAACTCCAATTTCCACTTAAGGGAATATATTCAGTTCAGGAAGGAAAAGACATTACAAGTTTGACTTTTAACAACAGCTTCTAAATTATCCAAAATCTACCCAAATTGAAAAATTCAACCCCAGATATAGGACTTTCAGTTCTATACACACTTATATATATGAAAATTTACTTACAAAGCTGAACAGATTCTCTTCACTATCAAACTCAGTGTTATAGTCTGAAAAGTAATTTAACCTGCTTTTTAAATGCACAGCACAAGTTTAAAAACTTGCAATCCCCAGTGGAGGGTTTTTCAAAGAGATGAATGTAAAACCTTCACTTACCTTGGGGCCAGTTTTAAAGCTACAAAAAAGAAACAAACACAGACAAAATACTAAAACTCTAACTCCCTATTCCAGTCTTAGCTTATCAGATCACAGTTTACATGACATTCCTTAAGGGCAAAATCTATACAGTCTACTATACAATCTAGTTTGTGTGTGTGTGTGTGTGCGCGCGCACGCACACGCACTATAAGGTACTAGTGAGGATTTACTTTCCAGTGCTGAGGGCTGCAGCTGGGCCTCTGTGCTGTCCTATATTTTAACCCCCCACAGACTCCCCATCCTTTTTTGTTTTGCTGTTAGTATGTATAGGGCCTTATTAAGTCACTAAATTGCCTAGGCTGAGCTAGAACTTGCAGTCTTGCTCCCTCTTTCTCTTAAGGTGCTGGAATTGTAGATATGCATCACCATACCCAGCTAAATTTTTCTCCTGTAAAGTATAAATTTGTCTTGTTCATTTTACTGCTGGCCCTTTTTCATCAGTCAAAACAAAAAAGCTATTCTTTTGTAACAAATTCTAAAACAAAAGCCACACCCTTGTTAACATCATATTTGAGATCTAATTGAAAGGAGAAAATATTTAGCCATAAATATTTACACAGAGCTGAAGCAAAAAATAAATAAATAAAATTTCAAGATTTAATCAGTATTATTAAAGTAATAAAAATCACTAAACAGAAATAATTTGGTCTGTTTCCAAATGAAATCGAATCCAAAACCTATTTCAGGGTAACAGATATCCTAAAACTATGTACCATCAAAGTCTGTAACGAATTACCAGATGTCTGATTATGTGGGGGAAACGCACACTCTCTTAAAATGCCCCTACAACAGTGCCCCAAAGGTATCGTCATGTTACTGGTTTTTCCTGTTTTCCTACAGGTTTTCAGCGCCATCTAGTGGAATAGTGCTGAGGTTGCAATCTGAAAGGAGGTTTCACAAAAGGACGGGAAATTCTCAAGGGCACTGTACAGCATTATTTTAATCCAGATTTATACTATATTTACGATTTTAAAATGTATTTTATCATTTTTTGGTAAATTTAATACAGCATGAATAACAATAAAACTCGAATCACAGAAATTTACTGAGTTGATCTGAATGAAGTATTATAAAATCATACAACATAAATCTTACATTTGATATTATACCATATAATTTTTATTTATTTTATTTAATAGTTTAAAAAACCAACCTTAGTTTTAGACTTATATTACTCACGAGTGTTTTTCTAAATTTGGTACTATGAAAACGCTGATCAAAATAGATATGAGACTCGATTAAAAAACTGTCCTTAAAACTTGTCAACTTCACTGCAGTACTTCGAGCTACCTGCCACGTGCCCACTCACCGTGCCTCTTTTCCTAAGTAGTGGCACTGGGATTTTGCTACTCTGTAGCTGTCGCGTGCTGCCTCCCTCCTTGAGGCTGACAAGGCACGAGTCTGTTATCGCTCACATCTTCCAGAAATATTTAACTACCTGGCTCCTCCAATATCGGTTACATGGACTGGATTTTCTCTGAGACAGAGTTGAGAATCTCAAAGTACTCAACAGTATAAAAAACTATTTTAAACTTAGGCATGGTGGCCGGGCATGGTGGCGCACACCTGTCATCCCAGCACTTGGGAGGCTGAGGCAGGAGGATCAGTGAGAGTTTGAGACCAGCCTGGGCTACAAAAGTGAGCTCAGGACCAGCCTCAACTGCATAGCGAGACCCTGTCTCAAAAAAATAAAATAAAATAAAATAAAGTTAGGCATGGTGACACACACCTATAACCCCAGCTCTTGGGAGAAAGAGGCAGGAGGATCTCCTCAAGTTCAAGGCCAGCCTAAACTACATCAAAAGACCACATCTCAACCCAAAAAAGAAAAATAATTTGAGTAATGGTTAAATTACAAAGATAAATACTGTTAGCCTTAACTGTCAAACAAATTCTACACATCCATGATTAGAGTCTCCCATCACAGCACCTACAGAAGAGGTCTGTCCTAAGTGACACACAATCCTAAACTGACTGGCCAAATCACTAAAGTTAACCAAATCCAGGATAGGCCTCAATGCTAGCTAAGCCTAACAGACAGCAATACATACATTTTCTTAAAAACTGCTCAGTACATTCTTTGCAAGGAATGTACATTTTGTACTTATTTCTCAAACATAACAATACAGAAAACATAAAATATCAGAGTTAAAAGGGCTCTAAACACCGTCAGTCCAATCACATCCTTTCACACACACGTAACGTGAGCTGTATGGCAATTTAACTCAACCTCCCTTCCGTGAGCCAAATGTCCGAGTCAGATGGGTCTCCTGACTGATTCCACACACTTTAATAAAACTCTGCGAACTGAGCTCTCTGCTCACTCTGTGCTATCAGGCTTCCTTCCACCAATGCTAAGAAGTCAAATCAAATCCATTTATCTTTTTTCACATTCGTACTTTAAACTGTAGAAAACATTCTACACTAACACCCAGAACGTTATACAGCAGAACAGAAGCCCGACAGAGGAGACACGTGCCCAATAAACATTTGTGGAATGGGTCAAGGACAGAAAGTAAGTCAGGCCTGTGGCACATGCATGTACCCTAGTTCTCAGGAAGCTGAGGCAGGAGGACTGCAAATTCAACCTTAGCCTGGAACACACTGAGACCCAATAAACACAAATAAACAAATAAACCACAACCTCTTTCTTTCTATATAGACCATGCATTATTGAATTGTTACTGCAACAAGAACTTGTTTTGTCCCACCATTTACGCTGGGTCCTATTGTTCAACCAAGGCCAGAAAAAAAGCCCCAGCTTTATCTTTAAAGACTACTACCAGAAGACAGGGCTTAATTAAAAATTCTGAAAATAATATTAATATCAGTACTCTTTTCAGGTGATAATATACAGACATCACAGAAGCACTACAAAAGCAGTTTCTTACAAATACAGGCAGATTTATAAGGTCCTGGATACTGATATTTCTATTTTTTAAAATAGGGTTGAAAAATTACTCTCAACCATAGACTCAGTAAGTTAACTATCATTTTGTGGGCAGTGTGATTAGATGTCACAATGAATATTCATCATAATTCTTTATAATCCTTACCACCAATTATGCAAGAACTTACATCTCAGTGAATCATGAGATTTAGTAAATACAATCTCATTTCCATCCCTTTACCTCTGTAGAAACACTACAATATAATGAAATTTAATTGCTAGTCACCAAGAATGAAAGTTTAGATCATTCTATTTTTTCTCACAGAAATTTTGAGGAAAATTAAAACTTTTGCCAGCTGTAGTGGTACATACCTATAATCCCAGGACTCAGGAGGCTGAGGTAGGTGGACTGCCTGGGCTATATTGCGAGACTTTCTTCCAAGTCTCAAAGGAACCCTTCTACACTGTTGCCAGGAAGGTACACTAGCACAACAGCTATGGAAATCAGTGTGGTGATTCCTCAAAAACAAACTCAAAAAGAAAACTCTACTGGACTCAGCTACACCTCTCCTGGGTATATTTCTCAAAGAGTGAAAGACACTGCACTATAATGATACCTGCATAACCATGTTTATGGCAGCACAGTTCACAATAGCTAAGATCTGGAAACAGCCTTAGTCTCAGTGGCCAGCTCAGCACGTCCAGGGTGGGGTTGGTACAGCAAGTGATGCCGGGGATCAAACCCAGGTCCCAGAGCTTGCCTAAGCAGGTGCTCAGTCCACTGAACTATCTCCTTGGCCCTAAATAATCTTTGATAACATATAAAATTACTATTCAAAGATGTCTATATTTTTGCCTGAACCACTTCATGAGAAGGATTGGCCAGAATAAGAATTTTATTGTATTTATACATTTAAGTTTGGCTCTCACCTAACAAAAAGGCCTAGAAAGAATTTCACAATTCACTTTGTGAGGGAGATTCCTCACTGAAATGGGTCACCATCCTACAGCAGCTGGCACTAGAGTATAAGGAGAAGCCCCAGAGCTCTCTGCAAGAGAATCAAGGCCCGTGTGTGCAGACACCAGACACACCACACGAAAAGTTTCTCAAGATGATCCTCAAATTAAAATCTCCAAGAGGAGATGCTCAGAAGTGCCAGTTTCACCTGTAGTAGGCCATTCTTGACAGCAGCATCTCAGAGTAACAACCCTCCAGAGAGGCAGTGGGCATGTCACCATGGTTAATAATTCTGGAGGAAGCCCAACAGCTTTCAGCAAACATATGAAAGTTGCTGAATTGAGAAATTCACCGAGGTATCAAGAACTGAAATTTGAAATATACACAATTTATTATAAATTATGTTTTGACTAAACATAATTCAGAAATCTCTGCCCAAAACAAACATACAACTGACTACAATTTCTGGCCTGGAATTTACAGTACAAAAACTCATCATAAATTATTTGGCTTATTTCACCAATTTATAGCAGATCACCCAGTCAGTTAAATATACATAAATTCAAACATACATATAAAAGCTCTCAGGCTAGCAATTTGATATAATAAATTCTAAATAGACCAATTTTTATAGTTTTTGCTTTACTGTAATGAACCGTGCTGCATTCTCATGAGTAATGAAAGCAAAAAATCAGCCTCACACCTGCGATAAAGCCAACATTTACACAGCTTACCACAGCAATCATCTGTCTGTGGGAAAGAACTGCAGTGAATCAATTATCACCCCCAAAAATAGGAGTTCCTTAAGAAAGTAAAAGTCACGCTCATACGTGTAGGTCAGTACCTTTCCAGGGACGCGGAGATTCTCAAGAGCACCAAAATCGCTGAGGCTCTCCTGAGGGCTTTTTAGACCCTGAAAAAAAAAAAATAAAATAAATAAGAGGATGTTTTAAGATTGCTAAAGTAATAGAAACCCTCAGATAAAGAGAATACTGACTCTGCAAAAGAACTTTAAGGGGATAAAACATACCTAATGAAACAGAAATGACCACTTTACAACAGACATTTTCCTGCTTCAAAATATAGAAAATTTACATTCTAGAAGAAATCATGACTTAATACATATAGTACTAATATAAAATCAACCAAGAATGCACTTTTACTATTTTAACATGGCACCATCACAACTAATGGCGGACGTGTAACTCAGCTGTTAAAAACAGCCAAAAGAAAGGAACCTTAGATTATATTACAAAACATGTTCTAGAAAAGCACTTCACTATTAACCATTAGTAAATTCACCTGGAAAAAAGATCCAAGCAATAGTATTCCAATTGACAAATATAGTAATCAACTGAAAAATCAAAAATTTTTAAATAGTGCAAACATCTTAATACATATATAATCCCTCGCTTTTCCTTCATTATTTGTCAGGAATGTATCCAACTTCTGCTGCCTAAGTTAAGATTTACATCCCATATCTCACTGTTTTCTATCTATTCTCTTTTGGCTTTTTGGTATGTTGTATGCATTCCATACACACATAAGCTAAAGAATTCTGAAGGCCCTGTATGGTTTTTTTTTTCTTTGTTTGTTTGTTTTGTTTTTTGTTTTTTGTTTTTTTTTGTTTGTTTGTTTGTTTGTTTTTGTCTTTTTGTCTTTTTGAGACAGCATCTCGCTGTACAGTTCAGGCTGGCCTTGAGCTCAGTTTTGTAGCCCAGGCTGGTCTCGAACTCTCACCGATCCCCCCACCTCAGCCTCCCAAGTGCTAGGATTACAGGCATGCACCACCATGCCCAGTTCTGGCCCTGTATGCTTTTAAAATAAGCAATACAAAGTGGTAATATCAATCTTTAGGCAAAATGAGTATACTAATTCGAGGAGAGATTTCTGATTTAGTCGAGCTGTCCTTTAGGTGTTTTTTATTGGCCCTTTGGAGTCATTAGTACCAAAATACATAGTAGGCTTATGTTGGTTATTCAAGATTTGGAACTGTACTTGCATATTTTTAAGTTGTAAAGATGCGTATCTTTACTATAAAATACCACTCTAGTCAAATCTGCAAATGTTTCTGCCAAATCCTCTCCCTTACTCTAAGCCACTGCTCTCCACTCTTCATACTATCTCACTCTCTCTCTTCCCCCACCCCTCCAGCCTCCCACACAAAGAAATAACTCAGCAGGTCACACTTAGGGTTATCTCCTCTACGAAGTCTTCCTAAATCCTAAACCCTACTCAAACAACACGTTACTTCTCACCACAGGCCAAGGATCCCATCGATAATCATCACCCAGAAAACTTCTTAATGATCCTGGGGATCTAACACAGACCCAATATGAAGTATTTCTGGGTCAGGACTGGGAATTTTCTTTTTCACCGGCACTCAGGTGACTCAGTTGATCACGTACATTTTGGAAACACAGTTAGACGTTTTCCTAGATGATTACCTCAGCCCAAATAGTGAAGTTTTAAATTCTAAGCACTGTGCATTTCTCTCTGTCTTCCAGATCTTAAACCCCAAGAGAAGCAAAAGACCAAGTGTTATTTGTCTGTATCGCCCAGTGGTTTAAAAGTTTCAGAAATAGAACAAACATCAAAGAAATGAGTAAGTTATTGGGTAGATGTCGTTGGTCAGGCTCCAGTCTCCTCCTAAGTAACACATTGTTCCCATGGAAACAAACAACTGCCTGCAGAATGAAGTTTCTAGGGATGCTTTTTGGGGACAAAAAAAAAAAAAAAAAAGCCTACTGTGATCTAACATGCCTTATAATGGGGTGAGGAGTACCATTTCTTACCAGCCTTAAGCTGTTTCATCTTCCTTGTCTTTACTTCCTACCAAGAATCAGCATGAAGGCACAATATCAAGGAGGTAAGAAGGAAAGTTGGGTGAGGTAACTAAACTCCTGTGTCCATCATTGCAAGCACACTTTGTGCAAACACACATACACACACACATGCACTGGAAAGCAAAGCTTCATAATTCGATCCAAAGCTATGACGGACCAAAAATATCCTTTTAAAAGTTTAACAACTGGGCGTGGGGGGGGGGGGTTAGCTCAGTTGTTTAAGTGCCTGCTCCAGCACATGCAGTCAGGCACAGGGGACCAGGGTTCCCACCTCAGCTCCACAAGCCTTATCCAACCCACCCTTAAAGAAGCCTGAGCCAGCCAAAAAACAAAAACAAACAAACAAAAAATTTCTTCTCAACTTTTAAGGTCTGGCCAAATACCTCAGCAGATTAAACTACCTGCTTAGGCAGATGCACAGGCCAGGGGTTCGATCCCCGACCTACCGTGCCAGGCCTGCACCCAGGGTGCACTGAGACAGCAATTGTGCTAGTCAGATTAAAATTCCCAACTACTTTAGCGTACTAGCTGAACGAATCCTCACTTTCTGCTAATGAGACCAGCAATGTACAGCCTACCAGACCAAAAGGCGCCGCGGCAATGACTTGTTTCCTTTCCTTTTTAGCAAAACTCACAATTCTGTAAAATCAGTCTCCGATTTCTCTTGCTGTATTCTCTTAAATCCTCCCTCCCAAAGTAGCACCTCTCCCTATTTGATCGAAAGACAAATCGGAGACAGATTGTGTCTCCACCAATCCACAATCTGTTCACTTTTTAAATTACTTTTAATAAGAAATGACAATGTGACAGTTTCAAAACACTTTAGTAGTACATTCCAAATAACTGATACAATGCCTACCGTTATCCTCACTTTAACTCTTACCTTATCTGCTCCATCTACAGCTTTTCATGCTCCTAGTCCCTCCTCCTAGGAGAGTTTCTAGGACCCACTCTTGTTCATTTCCTTCATCAAACATTCATTCAATAATTACCCAGTGAGTTTCTGCCACATGCTAGTTGTAATCTAGGATATAGGGAGCCCTGGAGGCTTCCTATTCTTATGCTGCTTCTTAGCCCTCTTCAAAGAATGCACCTCTTCTCCCCAATCCTTTAACATTGAATTCTCAAGCTCCAACCTTGAACTCTTCTTATACCTACTCTGTTAATCATAACTCCTTTTTTTTTTTTTGCTATTAATCTGTTTACAATTCTTCATGTTTTATCTGTACCTTGAATTTTTCTTTAAAAAAAAAAATCAGACTATTTGGTTCACTATCTACTGTATTCTCCAATGAAATGTCTTACAGGCTTCTGAATTAATAATTCTAAAACATTTCTTCATTCAGTGTGCTCCTCTCTCAGTTTCATCCAGAACGTGGAGGCAACCACTCATGCCAATGGCAACCCCTCATGCCAGTACTCAGCAGTTTCATTCTCCCCGATACAGAGGCCATACCATTTGGAGTTATTTGTTCCTGATGCTTTTCTTTTCCTCTCAACCCAAATCCAATCCAACAGGACTCCTTCTAACCCTGCATTTATGATACATTTGCAATCCAGCCTCTTCCCAGTCTTTCTACCATTTGCAGTATGGGTAAGGCCCATGCCCTTTTTCTCAACTACTGCAGCAAGTTTCTTACTGGCTTCTGTTTTTGCTCCTTATCCTCCTTTAACCTATCCTTAAAGTATGGGTGAAAATGGTCTTTTTAAAGTTTTAGGACAAGGGCAGGGAGATAGCTCAGTGGAAAAAGTGCTTGCCTGGCAAGTGCAAGGTCCTGAGTTCAAACACTGATCCTGCTAAAAAAAAAAAAAAAAAAAAAAAGAAGAATATAAAGTTTTAGGACAGATTATATCTCACTTTAAGTCAGATTACATATTTGTGACTCCTGCTTGCCATTTAACTCAGAATAAAATTCATAGCCTTGCTATAACCTAGAAGGCTCTACATACTCCTGCTTCCTTCCCCCGCCTTCCTACTTTCCTCCTCACCCACTGCACTCCGCCTATACTGGTCCCTTGCTGTTTCTCACATATACTCCTGCCTCAGGGCTGCTGAACTTGCTTTTTTCTTCCATCGACACCCACATGGTTCCTTTTCTCACCTCCTTCAGTCTTTTGTATTTATCTTCTCAGTGAGGTGTTCCAGGACCTTTCTATCTGAAAGTACAAATGGCCACAAATTGCCAACTATTTCCAGGACTCTCTACCCTCTTTTCCTCTCAAATATTTATCACATCAGCCTTAGCATTTGGCTATCTTGCTCACTGTTGTATCCCTCAAATGTAGAACAGTGTCTGGCATACAAAGCTCCATTCAAGTTCTTGAATGAACTGAAAGTACAAAGACCAGCAAATGAAGATGAATAACAGATTTCATCCTAAACAGAGCTAACAAAGCCCTCTCTACCCCTGTCTTTTGCAAACAAAGACCCAAGGACAGCCAGAGTGCCAAAAAACAAACCGCTTAATTTCATATTTCTCTACATTAACTCAATATACAGTACACTGTTAATGTAATAATCACCATGTCAAAGTCAAAACATAAAAGTATGTCATCAGGATGATTTTAAAAGTTTGCGTTGCTGGGCGTGGTGGCGCACGCCTGTAATCCCAGCACTCCGGAGGCTGAGGCAGGAGGATCGCTGTGAGTTCGAGACCAGCCTGGGCTACAAAAGTGAGCTCAAGGCCAGCCTGAACTGCACAGTGAGACCCTGTCTCAAAAAGTCAAAATAAAAAAAAATAAAAAAAGTTTGCGTAAACCTATTGTTACTTCACTTTTTACATAATATGAGCTGTTTGTATACATTGTTCAGAATGTTTCCGTTCCAATTAAACACATATCAAATTAAGCTTATATTCAATTAGGCATCTAATTGAAGCTTAAGATTACATTTTCAGCACCACTTCATTACATTTAGGAGACACAAACTTATTATCACTGGCATCAGTACAATTTTGTATGTTTTACCCTCCTAGTCAATATTACAATCAATGGGAGATTCACAAGAAATAAATAGGCCAACCAAGGCTGTTGTATAAGTAAGGCAATGCTGACTTACACGTGTGGCAGATCACAAAAATAAGAACGCAAACTTAGCTGATAATCAAAAGACCAAATTCAGGAGTCCCAAGGCAACTGAATAATGGTATAAAGTACAACCTCGTAAGGAACTCACTATACTACCTATTTTTAAATAGTGTGAAAGCAGACACTTAAAAAGGTTAGGTAACTTGCTCCCAAGTCACACAACTACTGCAGGATCACACAGGATCCCAAATTCATTCTCAGGTAAGAAGTGATATGAAACACAGCACCAGTACTCAGAAAAACAGGAAAATATTGCTAAATTTTACTACCACTTTTATTATCAACAGAATTCTAATTAGATTTTCGTGGACTCTACAATATAACTGATAAAATTATAATAATCAAGCACAGAGCACCTGAGAAGCAGAAGCAGGAGGAAGAGGAGGAGGAGGAGGAGGAGGAGGAGGAGGAGGAGGAGGAGGAGGAGGAAGAAAGAAGAAAAAACTGGATCTTTCACTAAGGGATTTTCATTCAGAATCTCCCAACTTCTCAAAACCACAATGATTTAGGATTCTCATCTAAATTATGTTTTGTTCTTACTAAGGAATTCTTACTTTAAAGATTCATTAAAGAATTATTGTTCTGGCCAAAGAAACCACTACTTTGCCACGATAAGGACAATTCTTTAAAAGTAGCACGTCTAATAGAATTGTAAGATAAGGTGTACAAAACTAATTTTTATTCTCGTTTCACATCTAGAAACAAAACTCCAAGGTTTGGAAATTTGCCCAAAATCAGAACACTGCAAATTCTGTTCTCAAATCATCCCTTTCAACTCTTCTTCCCGTTGTCTTTAGGTTATATTTATTGTACAGACCCCATCTCTCTTTCCAGGCCAGCCCCCGACAAATGACAGCCAGTTAGGATGCTGAAGAGCCTGAGAGATATCATGGGCTATCCTAGAAGGACGGCAAAAAGAAAAAGGGGGAGACAAAGATAATCTGACTCCCTCGCTGACCTTGTCTGAAGGAATGTCTCTAGGCGGGCGCAACCCAACAGATCAGGGATTCCACTAAGGGATCTCAGGTGAGTTTACCAGAGTGCACCACAGCTACCCGGAGCCCCTTACTCTCGCCACCACAGGTAACTTAGGTCTCCACCCGCAGCCGCCCAGGTAAAGAACATCTCGGCTCCTCTCCCAGCCTAGATGAAAAAAGCCTTAACTTCAGGTACCAGAACTTACCTGTCGGGTCATGAGAGATTTGATTTTTTGCATATCGAAATCGTGAGGCGATTACACTACCGCAAGAAGCTAACAAATCCCACCGAAACACCTCACAGCTGGTCCTAACACAAGGCAGCCATAGTGGGTGATCACGTGAAGCCTCCAACCAGGTCAGCCTGTCTTTCCCTGAGCATCCTGGTAGCTGTAGTTTTTCTTCGACCTCTGGCGGCTAGAATGAGGGAAGAAAGCAGTCCTAGAACTACATTTCCCAGAAAGCAAAGCGGAGCGCGTTTTCATTAACCCTACAAATCTTACCGAAAGCCCTCTATTGCCAGGGAGGAAACCACAGCACTAAATAGCCAAACCTTGAGCTAAGCTACAAATACTGATGAATCAAAAATCAAACCGTCCACAACGGCGGAGATGGCAGAACTTGAGACTAACACAAAAGTGGACGCCCTCAGGAAAGTACATTTTCCACGGGGGGACCTGAAAAGTTGGAACTCTCCAGGTGTCTGTAGGTAAGACCCGAGGAAAGGCGGGGCCCAAGTTTCGGAAAAGGCAACTGGCCAAGGTTAACACTCTTCTCCGCTTGTTCTTGACAGCGCTGCAAAAGCCCTGAAACGAAAGCATTTTGATTAACTTCCATCTGTGAGATTACTTCCTAAAAATCCAAAGGCAAGGTGAGAGAGAAAACATGGCAATAATAATGCATACGCGCGTCACTTTGAAGTCCGCCTTTCAATTTTAGCAGTTTAGTCAAATTATGGAAATGGTAGAGAAACCTTTGAAGACTACTTTTAGAACATTTTAAAATTATGAGAACAGAAAACTATATCTCTAGAGTTAGCGGTAGTCTTGAATGTTATTGAAAGCTTGTGTGTGAGGAACTCTGCTAATAACTTGGCGTCTATCATCTCATTTATCTACATTAACATCCTGTGAGGTTATTACTATTATCTCCCTTTTTAAAAATAATAAAACAGATATGGGGAAATTAAGGAACTTGCCTAAGATTACCACAAATGAGCAAACTAATAGAAGAACTCATCGTTTAGATGCCTTAAGGGCTTAAAGTGTTGCATTAAAGCATGCTAAGCATGATACCAGTGACATTTTAAATTTGATTTTGTTTTAATGCTTATTTTTTAAAAATGTGACAGAAATATGTATCAAAAATACTATTTAGGGTAAATAAAAATGCAAAACATGTAAATCTCATAAAGATTATTTAAACAATCTAGGTAAACAATAGGGTGTTAGTCAAAGATGATAGGAATTAGTAAAGGTCTTTTACAGCTGATTGAAGTTTGGGAAATATAGCCGGGCGTGGTGGCTCACGCCTGTAATCCCAGCACTCAGGAGGCTGAGGCAGGAGGATTGGTGCGAGTTTGAGACCAGCCTGGGCTACAAAAGTGAGCTCAAGGCCAGCCTGAACTGCATAGCGAGACCCTGTCTCAAAAAGACAAAAAAAAAAAAAGTTTGGGAAATATAAATATAGAGGCTATTTTCAAGTCTCAAATTCTATTTGACCTCTCAAAGACTTTTTATTTTTACTTAAGAAGTTGTAGTATTTGACAGGATTTTATAAGGATAAAATCAGATTATACAAGTGAATATAATTTATAAATCATAAATATATATGCTGTATTATTATACCAGTCATAATTTTCCCAGTTCTCTGCTCCAACAGAACTACCTTGAACATATTGCTTTCATTGTACTTAGCAGTAAATTTTGAAATTAATCATTTACCTATATCTGTCCCTTATTATCTTGTTTCTAACTTCTTAAAAAATTTTCCACAGTGCATGGTGGCACACACTTGTATTACCAGCACATGAGAGACTGAGGCAAGAGGATCACAAATTTCATCCTAGCCTGGTTAATTTAACAACTTAGCAAGACCCTGTTTTGAAATTATAAATAAATAAATGGTTGGGAATGTATGTCAGTAGTGGAGCATCCCTGGGTTCCATCCCCAATACTCCCCCCAAAAAAACATCTGGTCCCTGACATTTAAGAAACTGAGACAGTGGGGCTAGGGAGATAGTTCAGTACAATAACCGTTTGCCTGGCAAGCACAAGGACCTGAGTACAATCCCCAGTTGCACAAAAAAGAAAAGAAAGGAAAGTTGAGACAGAAAAGATCTCAAACTCAAGTCCCATCTGGATAATTTGAAAAGGCCCTGTCTCAAAATAAAATAAAATTTAAAAGAGGGAGATGTATCTCAGTGGTAGAGTGCCTTTAGGTTCCATCTGCAGTACCATCACCACTACCAAAAACTATCCAATCACTTTAGGACAATTCTAGTCCATTCTTTAACTGATCTAATATTTCTTTTTTATTTTAAAAAGAAAAAAACACTACTACAATGATACAAAATTTCAAAACAAGATAGCAGGAGAGTAACAATGGTAGGAAGCTTATTATCTGCAAAGCAGGTGCTCAGATATCTCATCTAGATTGTTAGACTGTCTCTGATGTGTGGAAACATTCAACATTAGAAGTTCCTGAGAATAGCAGAAGAAACAGAAACATTAGCATGTAAAATAAAAGCCCTGTTCATTAAAAGCTTGTTGATTAGAGGGCACAAAGCAGCACTATACTGTATTAAGTACTTTCACAAGTATAGTTATGACCTGAAAAATCACACCATAAAGGTAATCTAATTTCAATAGTCCTCCAACCTGACTATTCAAATTCATTTGACGAGTTCGCTACTATTACTGTTTTCTTTGGAGTTGTTGGTTTCAGACCTTCAGTGACTCTTATAATCAACCCAGTACTTCAGATCCATTCTTTAGTGGTGAGAATATTTGTCTATGCAGTGATCCCTTGCTATTTTTTTGTTTGGCTTTTATGGACTCAGTGTTTCATGGGTTTCCAAAAATATTATCTAAATTATTTATTGCAGATTTTTTTACTATATCATGGAATTTTGTAGTACTGTACAGTATGCATATGTTGTTAAAATTACATAGGTTTCTGAGTTAGAAAACGGTTAAGAAAACTAGAACTGTTTGTAAAAGTGTGTGAAAGGTTTATGAGTGTAGGATGGGTTTACAATGCCTTAAAATATATATAAATACTAAAATAAATACAGCATCACTACTTGGCTGATTTTCACTTATAGCGGAGGTGCCTAGAATGCAACCTCCGGGTTAAGTGAGGGACCAGTGAATAAGCTGCATAATCCATACATTCCACTAGAGCTTGATCCAGAGCTAGAGCCTAGATTCAACCTCAAAATTTTCTTCCTCCTTTCTTCCTTTGCACATTATACTCAACTGTACAAAAAAAAAAAAAAAAAGATCTGAAAAAAAGGCTTTTTTTGTTTGTTTGTTTTAATCATGGCTGACTATGCTTCCTGAGTAATTAGAACAGCTGCTAAAGGCCAAGCAGTGACATGGTCAGGTGCCCAGAAGGGAAGATACTGCTACATTTCAACTGGCAGCCACAGAAGATAGAGCTAGGATTATGACAGGCAGCATCATCTATGGACGCGAGCAGTAGCACAAACACAGGCCTATGTGATAGCCTCCTCTAGTAGCTTGCCCTCTCTGTAAACTGTAATCCTTCCTCCAGTCTACCTAATTGCAATAAGAAAAACGGCTGGCCAGATATCTCAGCAGACTAAAGCACCTTCTTAGGCAGACACAAGAACCAGCATTCAATCCCCTGCATGCCATGCCAGGGTACACTGAGAGGGCAATTGAGACTGGATGTGGTGGCACATGCCTATAATCCCAGAGCTTAGGAGGCTGATAACAGTAGGATCACTATGAGTACAGTTTGTGTAGTGAGATCCTGTACTACATACATAAGTAAATAAATACCAAGAAAGAAAGAAAGAAAAGCTTTTTCCCTTTTCTTTCATTGACCCTACTATTCTTTGTCAACTTTCACATTTCACAACCTCCCTTCCACTGTTTTTGCCGCTTCAAAATAATGAATGTGAATAGAAAACTGTGTTTAAAATTTCATGTAACTATATAAAGTAAGACTAGCTTTACAGTTTAACTGGACTGTAAACTTAGTCTGACCTGAGAGATTACAAAAAGCCCTGCCCTTACATACACACACACACACACACACACACAACGACGGTGTATATATTCATATACAAGTGCAAATACACATACTATCCCAGTGGCTCTTTGCATTGTTTGCAATTTGTTCGCCATGGATATAGGTTGTTTCAGGTTAATCAGTCACCTCATTTTAAAGGCAAATAAAACTAAGATAAGTAAACAGTAAGACCATAAGCCATTTTATCCTGGGCAGTATGACAGAGCAGAGCTTCCCGAGTGGGTTGCAAGTGCTATATTGATGGTTAATTTCTTATAATGACAACACTTCCAAATAGTTTCAAGAATTATGTAAAAATATTTGAAGTTAAACTTGAATGTTGCTTATATAACTTAACTGGGTAAATATCCTGAATTCAGAAATTACTCCTGAAGATAAGGATTTACTTGGACACCAATCTACCACTAGAGGGCAACTTGCCATATTTACACCACTTTGACTTTGTTAAGATTTTCCACAGGCATTGTGAACTTTTTATTGTATGCCATGACAGGAAAGTATCAGAAGTTTAATTCAGCCTGCTCTTGGATTTATTGTTACAACGTCAGCTATCACTTTGTGTCATAAAATAATTTAGACATTAAAACAAACAGGAAAAAAAATCATACTAAAAAAGCCTTTTAAGTTGAGTACATTTAACATTAGGGAAAGTGCATGACATTGTATTTCTCTCATTCTACTAAGGATCTAAAAAACTTCATCATGAGCCATCTCAGTCAGAAAACAATAAAAAGGGGTTCTCTGAAAACAAAAATTCGAGATCACTATTGACGTCTATGGTGTTGGGAGAACTGTGATACCAGTGCAATTAACATACTAAGTTCCAAATTGTATTGTATGCAACCCAACTCTTTTTTGGTACTAGGAATCGAATTCAGGACCTTGTACTTGCCAGGCAGGTTCTATACCTGCTGAGCTATATCCCTGACCTCCACTTTTAGAGTTATATGCATTTCTTGACTATCACCTAAGAATCAGAAGGAATAGGCCTGAGAGCCTGTGAAGTTTGTTTTGGGGTAAACATCCTGACAAAAATGCTAGTAAAGCACTACGCTTAGATTCTAAGGATCCGTCAGTTTGGCTTTTCTCAGTTTTTGAGGAATTCAGAGATAAATTAGACATCCAGTCAAATACTTGGCGGTTAAGCAATAAGTGCCACTACCAATCTATGTATAAGATCTAGAGATACAGCAGAGAATGTTGTGGTATAGTAATTATTACCTGCAGTTAGGGGAGATGTTGCCATGTTTCTGAAGTTTGGTCATCAAATAATCTCCAAAAAGGACTCATATTTGTCAGTAGCCACTTTCTTTGCCTGTGGAACAGAAACCTTTTGGAACAGTTGGATTTCAGAAGACCTTTCTTTCCTTTTAACTTTTAATTACACTGGAGCAATGCTTTTCCTCCCCTTCTCATCATGGGACTCCTGTGAGGCCTTGCTGTTAAAATTGACTTATGCAAGGAATTTTACTTGATTTGATGTGGGTTTGGTAACATACTATCAGTTTAATAGAGCAAGCGCCTTCTTGAAAATAGAATTGACCTTATAACTTAGCAAATTAAGCTAAAGTGTTGAGGCTACCTACCTGCTTCCCTGACAGTGGCCAGGCCAGAGCACTGGGCCAGGACACCACGGTACAGGCAAGTTCTTTTCTGGATCACTGGTTTGCTTCCGCTTGCTGTCAGCTGTGAAATTAATATCTGTTGGCACAGACTTTGGTGTTATCATTATGCATGATGCAAGCTTCAACCCACTTGGAAACACACCTGTGATCTGTTTCTAAAAATAAGATCGATCTGTAAGATTCAGTAAAACCATGGCAGTCATTTGTAATAAGAAATGTTACATAGAAAACAATGCATTTTAAAGATACTCAGGTGCTCGTCTGGCATCTTTGGTATAATCTTTACATGTTAATTTGTGAAATCATGAAAATTAATAACTGCTTATTAGGTACATGAGCTATTTCAGTTTTCATAGAAAATGTCTAAAGTTTCACAGTAATAACATAGTTTGCCCTAAGAGAAATATTTGTTTTTGCTTATTATGAAAGCATACCATTTTTCAATAAAAGTCATGCAAAGGGATGTTTTTCCTCTTGTGATTAGTAACAACAAAGAATAATTTATAAAACATACAGACAGTTCCTGATAAACACTAAGAAACCAGACTGAAAGTCGTAAGCCTGTATTCTCACAAAGCACATAACAGGTGTCCTCACTCCCTGTGTCCTTTGTATACACATCATTCTGTATTCAAATCACAGAAGCAGAAGGCAGGATAGGGTCTGTTACCTCACTGCTAATTTCCCTAGCAAATAAACCAGCAGATGCTGGCCCATGAAGCAGCTCGCCACAGAGAATAGGGCACTACCTGCATGGGACACCATGCTGTCATGGAGCCCCACAGCACCGCTGGGATGTTCCCATGTGAAATCTATCTCCTCCTCTTAGGTAAGGCCCAAAAGCGCTGTACTTCAGGCGCTGGACTTCTGCTTTTGTTTTGCTTTGTTTTTAGTTGTGAACATAAGATAAATATTTCTGGTAAGCTGTAGCTTTTTCGCAGAAAACTGAAGAGCAGGTGAAAATCTTGTAACAATAATATGATGTTCTAGCAACAAATTAAGAAAACGTAGGAGAAACCAGGTTCAGCAACTAGATGGCTGCTGCTTTTTGGGAACAATAGTAATTGTCACCAGCACTCACTAAATAAGTTAACACTTTACAAAACTAGAATGGATCTCATTTTCTTTTCTTTTTTCTTTTCTTTTTTTTTTTTTTTTTTTTTTTTTTTTTTTTTTTTTTGACAGAGTTTACATACAAAGTTCAATAGCTTTAATGTATTTCTTTTGGCAAATTCAAGTAGGCCATGGAATTGTTAATATTTAGAAAGAAACTCAATTTATGGGAGTGTTTCTTTTAAATCAGATATATTTCTTTAACTAAAGATGCAGTTGTAAGTTATTGTAATATTTTTAAATTAGGACACTATAAAATATAGGAAAAGGTAGTCTTAAACTGACAAAAGAGGTGTGTTAAAAAAGATTACTTCTCTAATGTCTTTGACTTTTCTTTGTCCAGTATCTAGATTTACTAATTTTTTATAGCTTAATTTTGTTCTCATTCTCCTCTTTCTCCTTATAGTTTAAAGTCTCTTCTTTAATATTTTCAAGGTTTTTATCCACCAATATATTTCATCCACTGGATATTCTCTTTTCCATTCTTTCTATTTATGGATTTAAAAAGTCAAGTTAGTTTTTGTTGTCGGTGTTTTGTTTACATTCAACAGATGGAAATTCAAAACAAGGATTTATTCTTTAAATTGAAGAACAAATTAAGCTACATACGCAATTTCAGATTTAGGTCTTCCCATTTATGTGAAGCCTGTGATTAATCTATCCTGTTACATTTATCATTATAAATGCACTTTTTACTCAACTTTGTCAATTATATGTCTTATATATGAAATGTACAATCTATAAATTTTTAAAGTGTTTTAAAATATGAGTTTGCCATGGTTGTAATTGCTTCAGTTATTACAGTGTTTGTTATGTAGTTTAAGCCTATGATATGTTTTCATTTTTTGGAATTTTTGAAAAATTTAACTATCTCCATATTTTGTCATTTCTTCTTAGCTTTGAAAGTATCCCATTTATTTTTTTTCTTTAAAACAATCAAATTTCTCATTTTATAAATTGTATTTTTAAAAATGACCTCTAGAAGAACTTACAAACAGTTCAATTTAGAAATTTGACTAAAATAAAAATTAAGGTTTACTTTACAGAAATCACATATCCATAAGTAATTAAATATATTTTTATATCTAAAGACTGTATTTTTATGTACTTTGACTTTTCACCATAGGTAGTGGGGGTTTTTTGTTGTTGCTGGGGTGTTTTGCTTTTGTTTTTGTTTTCATGGTACCAGGGATCAAACTCAGGACCTTGTATTTGCCAGGCAAGCACTTTTTCCACCGAGCTATCTCTCCAGCCCAATAGTGGGTTTTAAAGATCACAATCAATATGAAAATATGTATGCTTTTAGGAATACTGAATTTTTGTGTGTCTCTGCTTTGTAAAAAAAATCTAAAAATTTGAACCCTGCAATATAAAGCTTGTACAGTCCTTTGAAAATGCAACTTCATAATTTTTATTTTCTCCAAAGATGCAAGGGTTTATTTTCAGCCAACAGTATTTGTTTTATGTAACTAATACCATGCATGGTAGTGGAAAAATAAATGTGTACTATTTTAAGCTACAACAGAGTTCACTTTGTGAGCCTCATGGTTAAATTCAAGGCAATGAAACTGGTCCAGAAAGTCCTTAGTTGGTGCTGCATAGATACATTTTTACAGTATAACTTCAAATATTATTTAATGTTTTATGAAGAGACTGTTAGTATATATGTTAAAAGAGTCAAAAAGAGAAGTGAGTGCTATAATTTTATATCCCAGATTATGAATGGAATGATCAGTCTCATTACATCAGTGTTACTGCCTTAGATGCAGAGTGTCTGCCTTTCTATACTCAGAAAGCATAAACCTAGCAAAACTTTGATCTGTGTAAGCTCAAATATTTGGAGCACCAAGAGAAAGTGAAAACTTCATTAATTTTTAATTACCTAATTTCCTAAAATGTAATTGTTCATATAGAGGATTGCTTTCTAAAATTGCTAGTTTTAGTTCTTTGGGTTTTCTCACAAAACTAGAGAAGAGCACTTGAAACATTTCTCAAAATGCCAATTTATTTAAAATTAGTAAATGAATATGTTTACCAGCATGAATTTATCACATCTGTAATGGGAAACGTATTAGTGAAAACTGTAGCATATGCCATGAAAATGTAGAAAAAGCATGAATTATCTGTTATAGCCTAAATTTGACCATAAGGATTGTATCATATCAATAAGTTCATATCTTCCCAGAAAAAAATATGTAGATTTTAGGTAACTGAAATTGGATGCTATTTAAAAAAAAAAAAAAAAGTTGATTCTTTGCTGTACTTTTACAGCTGGTCATCTATAATTTATTTCATAAAAATGGTGTGGGCATTGTAAGAGCTGTGCTGTCATTGTCATGGACACATTTGAAAAGCATTTATCATTTGATAATAGATGCATTGAATATATTCAGAGGTAACAATGGCATCATAGCACTTAAGATATTATTACAAGATACAGTCTCTAAAATAACCCAAAGGTCTACATCTCTACCATCACATTAAACAATTACCATAAGTGCCATAGAAAGCATCATTTTCTACTGAAGTAATCTCATTTTCCTCTTGTCTACCATATTTGTATTATATTCAATATTTTAATAAATGAAACATCCTCATAACATTCCTTGAAGACATCCTAACTAGTCTTCATACTTAAAACGCAACATTCTGAATCGAGATCCATGAGTCAGCCACATTTCCACTTTATGGTCAATGTACAATAGTGCAGTGCCTCCCAGATATTTCCAGAGTGTTACACAAATCCCAGGTGATCATTTTCAACTACAATTGCAAAGAAGGTAGATTAAAAGGATTTCTTTCCTTAAAAAAATAAAACAATGCAAAGCCCTTAAAAAAAGACAAAACAAAAACCTGTCTGTAACACCTTCTCCAAATGACAAGAACAGATCAGCCAAAACTACAAAAAGCCTATATGCCTGGTCACTTAGTCTAGCAGTGCTTTCTAGGGCAAGCTGTGAAATGTCTTGAATAGACACAGAAGTCAGTGGGAAAACTGCTCCCTGCCAGAGGCAACTACCTCATTTTATGTCAGCAGCCATGAAGATTTTTCCAGTGCATTCACAGAGCATCAATGTGAATTTCAAGCACTTTATTAATAATGTCCAAGTCTAGCAACTAAAGTGGGCAAGAAACTGAGACTGAACACTTGTAAGTTCTTCACCCCTTCACCTTCAAATGGAGGTAGCTCCTGCCCTGAGAAAATCACCTCATGATGTGAGGACATAAACATTGCAAGATTCAAGAAAAGTCTTGGACTGCATCTACTATTAACCTCTTCATAAATGAGAAAATGGGTTGAGACATAAAGTAACTTGTCTAGGGAGATAGCTCAGTGGCTTAAGTGCTTGCCTGGTGAGCACAAAGTCCTGAGTTTGTTTCTCAGCACACACACACACACACACACACACACACACACACACTTTAGGTCTCATAACTGGCTGATTACTATTTTTTCTTGAAGATGTGACTTTTACGACATTTCAGTAGATTTTTAACTATCAAAATATCCAATCTAGTAATCTTGCTGCAAGTGTAGAGAATAAGTTCCTAAACAACCTTATTTCAGGGCAACTTACACATAGCAAGTTGAATATTAACTAGTGGATAGAGGAGGAAGAATCCAAGATTAGAACTGAGCCATGCGATTCTCACAAATACTTTAATTTGCATGCAAATAAAAAAGAATACAGCAATACACAATGTAGAGAAAGTTATATTTAACATTTTAAAGTAGTAATTGTATTTAAAAACTAGTTTTTATTGATTGCTTACAAAGAACTTTTCAGGAGTTGCTTATCTCTAAGTGAAAAGCAAGTGAATGGTTTTGTTCTGTGCAGAGGACATGTACACTTACACACATATACACACACTAGGAGAAATCCTTTTCTCTTCTGCTCCCATCCATCTATGGTGGATCAGGAGCTTCACCTCACCGCTACCCGGCCTCTGCTTCCCTTTAGACATGACTGTTTGTGTTTTGTAGTGCAGGGTATTGAACAAAGGTCTTTCCAACAGACCTACATCCCTAACCCCACCCTGCTCTTTGAGACAGGGTCTTGCTAAGTCACAGAGTTACCCAGACTAAGTGCAATTCGGGATCCTGCTGCTTCCGCCTTCTAGAAGGCTGGAATTTACAGGCATGTGCCCTCACACCCAATTGACCTCACTACTTTTAAGACACTGATAAACTCTGCCATCTTTCTTTGTTGCCATTTTCTTGTAAAAATCCAGTACTTCTGAAATTAACTTTATCGTCTTTACAGATTTCCCAGTATATAGTTGCTTCTTTTTCTGATCACTCATATTAAGGGGGGAAAACTCCCAATTTAACATTCCTGAACTTACCAGAACAGAATGCAGAACAAAACGCTCCTACCTTTGTAATGCCTGTGATATGAACAGATGACTAAAGTGAAAGTACAAGTGCAGTCCATTACCAGAAAAAAACACGTTAACCACAAGTACACAGAGAGACCAAACAGGCTGTAAGACAGAGTCTGTTTCCCTGTAGCCAGAAATTTCACCCTTCAAGTTGCTTTCAGATCTAGGAGTCTGTTTCCTTTCTAACTTCTTCTCTTCTACTTCTATGTCTTCTTTCTTCTCTTCTACTTTCTGCTTCTTCTCCAGAATTGTTAGCTCTAACTTCCCTGGAGCCTCAGATTCTCACTTGCTACTTACAGCTTTCCACAGGCCAAAACAGTAGAAATCTTTGTTCTCACCTCAACCTAGAAAAAGAAAAAGAGAAATTTTACAGTTGGTTGAATTTGATTCTTCCAGGAGCAGGCCTACAAGTTTGAGTTTCTTCACAACCATCTTCATGGAAGACAAAGAGGCTTTTCTGCTTTCCCTTCTTTATTATATCAGTGGTCTTCCACATCATGACCTGATGAAGCTCAAATAGTCTCCCTTCTTGAGAACAGTGAAACAGGGGAGCAATCAAGAGAAGAAGTACTTTGTCTATGATGAAACTGAAACTGTACGATTTCTCCATTTGTACCTACTTTCTGGCCTTGTTTGCTCCAGGATTTTCTTCTACCTTCACCCACCTCTATTCCTTTACCATTTCCCTTTCTAATGATTCTTTCCTAATAGATAAAACTTGAGTTTCACACTTTAGAAACCTTTTTTTCACCTTCGCAGTTCAAAATACCCCACCTTTGGATTCCTTCCATTCTCTTTCCAACAATTTCAGATATTCCTATAAGAAACCGTATTTTTCCACTTTTAAAATGAAAGTTGAGAAGCACTTAGAGTTCCAGAAACATCGTGGTCTGGGCTGGGGAGGACTCTTCACTGCAAGTACATAGAAATACTGCCTAACATTACACAGTGTGCCATCATTTCATGTAAGGTAAGGCTATTTCCAAGGTACCCGAAACCGTAAAGAAAACTGCAGCCATGAAACACAACCAGTAATTCTTGGATCTACATGATCTGGCACTGCATAGAGCTCTAGAGTAAGCAGTACTGCACGGCTTGGGGCCGTCCAGGCCTCTCACTGCTTCCCAAGCACTGTAATCAGGTAATCCTCTCCAGTTTGTACACTCAACATTTATTTGTAGATTTCTAATGGGAGTCCCAAGATGAACATGCCCAATGCTACCTTGATCTTCTCCATAAAAACCAGTTTCCTTGCCCATGGTGTATTTGTTAGGGACAACTCCGTCCTTGTAGTTCATCTAAGTCAGGAACATGGAAGTCATTCTTGACTCTTCTTTGTCTCTTACATCCCACCTCCATTGTGTCAACAGACCTTTTTAGCACAACCGTTCCTAACAGCCATGGCTTGCCTACCACAACACCATCTCATCTGTCTCACTGTAGTTGTTTCCCCAATGGTCTCTCTCTGTTCCTACTCTTACCCACAATTCAAACTCTTGTCGTAGCAACTAAACTGACTCTAATAGACATACGAGAAATCATATCCCTGACTGCTACCAAAACTCCAGCTGCAGTTTAATCTCAGTAAAACAGCCAGTCTTTCCTCTGGTTCTGTTCTCTCTCACACACCCCCATCCTGACCGCTGACGTTATAGTTCACTATGCCCCTCCTTCTCCAGCCTGTGGCCCTGTTACTGTCCTTGGCTATTCCTCAAATATACCCCATTCCTCTGGGCCAAAATAATTATCATGTTGATAACAGTTTAATGCTGTTCTCCTTCAGTTATTTATATTTGGCGAGGCTTTGGTTAATGGGGAAGACTTTCAAGCAATTCATTATCAAGCCATTTCTGAAGGCTTTGAGAAATCGTTTTGGGGGAGGAAGTAATGCACCAATACCTGAGATAACATAGTTTTATTAGGACAGAATTTGACACGGACATTAATATAGTCATAATTATAAGTGTTTTAATGGTTTTATTGGACTGTAGAACTAATCATGCTTTTCTGATTTCCTTTTCCCATTATTCTTTAACAGCTATAGTGAACAACTGCTTTTCCTTTTCTTCTTGCATTTAGGGAAGTCACACAATCTGCATAGTCTTTGGGTGGAGTTTTTAAAATGCAGGTTTCAGAGGCAAATATTTACTTCTACCTGTCACTGGTACAGGAATGGTCAGTCCTTAGAAGCGTCTCTTCTCTGGAAAGAATTATCGTCAGATCTTGTTCACTCTGCAGTTGCCTCTTTGGATTATGAAATGTGGCCCAGGATCTTAATAGCTTTCCTTTCCTTTGTAGCAGGTTCTTGTTCTGGACTGAAGGTGACAGTGCCGTCACACACTGTCCATGGCATCAGAGGTCAGGCTCTCTACCTCCCTGTGCACTATGGCTTCCATACTGTGGCATCGGACATCCAGATCATATGGCTGTTTGAGCGACCCCACACGATGCCCAAATACTTACTGGGCTCTGTGAATAAGTCTGTAGTTCCAGACTTGGAATACCAGCATAAGTTCACCATGAGGCCACCCAATGCATCTCTACTCATTAATCCACTGCGGTTTGATGATGAAGGAAATTACATCGTGAAGGTCAATATTCAAGGAAATGGAACTCTATCTTCCAGTCAGAAGATACAAGTCACTGTTGATGGTAAGTCTACTCTGACTATATATAGTGTGAAGTCAGCAAAAGCCCTGGACATTCAAGTTAGGTTCTGGCTATGCAACCCTGAATAATTAATCCTTAATGCCTCAGTATCTCATTACATTAGTAATATTATTGTCTGTTTCATAAGGCTGTCTGAGGATTAAGTCAGATATGTATATAATTAGAGATATTTACAGTGCCCAGCACCATTTGGTAGTGGATTGTCTCAAAGATCATGCATAAGAGCTATAGAAAGTTTCTGGAAATATCTTCTGAAGAATGAGGTCAGCTAACTTTCACATGCCTATTCTTCTTAGTAAGATATGTATTTCATACCTTAAATATTGCTACACCCAAAGTTCAATTTCTGCTTTTTCTCTCTAGATCTATTCATTTGACAATATTTCTCATTGTACTAAATATTAATTCCATTTTATCAGTTGCTCATGCCAAAACTCTTACAGTCACCATTGCCTCCTTTTCGTACATGCCACATGCAAATCACAAGACAACCTGTTGACTTTACCTTCAAAATGTAGACAGAATCCCATCACCTCTCACCAGCCCCTTTATTGTCGCAGTCCACACCACCAACTGTGGCCTGGGCTATAAAATAGCCTACCATCTAGTCTCTCTACTTCTGCTCCTGCACCTTAAACTCCTGGCACTATTTGAATACCCAGCGCCTACTGTATCCCCTTCTTACATCTACTCCCTTCTGTCACTCTTCTGGCCAGGCTAGTCTTGCTCTTCCTAGAACATGGCACATGCACATCTCAGGACCTTCGTACTTGGTATTTAACTACATCAATGGATTTTCTTCTTGGTATTTCTCTTACGTTCTCTAAAGCTTCAGCTCAAACATTAAATTATCTCTGAAGCCTTTCCTGACTACAAAATATGTCCTCACTTCCTCAAAAACACACACCATAAAATCACAAAGTCACTATCTTCAGTTCTGTTTTTTCTCTTTTTATAGTGCTCATTCCCTTGTGGGCAGATTACATATTTTCATTTACCTATTACTTCTCTTTCCTAAGTAGAGTACGAGGTCCATGGGAAAAGGGACTTTGCAATGTTTGCTGCTTTGTCCTTGGTGCCTAAAACCTTGGTGCTCATTAGTATACTCAGTAGCCTTCTGTAGATTCATAGTGGCAGTGCAGGAGACAGAGCTGCAGGTGAGGTAGGCCCAGGATATGGGAACCAAGGAGGGTTTCCTATGTGTCCTTAATCTGCTTCAGCACTTGTACTGTAGCATCCCTTATGCATCCTTGTGTAGTGAAGTTGGATCTCTTTTACAAAGAGAAACCAAAAATTTACTAAAGCTTTTAGATGATTTTAGGGCCTGAGAAAAAATTATCCTCCGAAGGGAAACTTCCACATCTAAGTGATGCTATCCTAGGCAAATATATGATCACAAGCCAATAATTATACTACTGATGGCTTCTCCTCATTCAAGAGCATGAATATGATACTTATATAGCCTATACCACATATGTCTCCACACAGAGATGCACCTGAAATATGAATGTTTCATAAATAATAAATGGATGCCGTTCATTTTGCCTTTTAAATATTAATAATGTAAACAAATGACATTTTGAATCCTTTGCTGGTGCCAGGAAAGAGAAAGGATTGACCCACATGGTCTCACTATACCCACCCTGAAAAATGCTGGAGGTTTCACACCTGCTTGGCTGGCCTACAACCTGCTTTCAAACTTGTTTCTTCTTTTTTTTTTTTTTTTTTTTTGTCTTTTTGAGACAGGGTCTCGCTATCCAGTTGAGGCTGGTCCTGAGCTCACTTTTGTAGCCCAGGCTGGTCTCGAACTCGAACCAATCCTCCTGCCTCAGCCTCCCGAGTGCTAGGATTACAGGCGTGCGCCACCACGCCCGGCACTTGTTTCTTCTTGTTTTTCATTTATTTCTTTTTCCTTTGGACTTGAGACTTTAGTCTGTTAGTGTTGTACCTTGCTTTACATTTTTCCCTTACCAGAAAATGTGAGCATGATTCAAGTTAAATATGCCTGAGGAAAATGCATCTACCTAAACCAAAAGTTTGATAGAAGATTTTTAAAGTATGGATCCAATTGTTAGTCCCTTAGTGTCACCTTATCCTTTCTGTAAAGGAAATTATTAAATACATCTCTACCCAAAATGCAAGAGAGGAACATTGTCACAGTGCTACTGAGTGCTGACCCTTTCCACACTGACTTCCATGTACCCCTAAAATAGTCACTTTTTTTTTTTTTTTTTTTTTTTTTTTTTTT